>JASDQU010360252.1:0-11805 GCA_032191745.1 Picea mariana | reverse complement strand
TAAAATTTTATTGTCATTACAGTTAGGCTTAAGGGGGGGTGTTGGAGAATAACCCTAACTTACATTAGTTTATAATTAGCTTAGACTCCTATATCTTGGTTAATACATTCATTTACACTTTATTTCACCTAATTTGGCCACATAGAGAAGAAGGACTCCTCATCCCTAGATTTTAGGGAAAACTGCTAATTTTAGAACAAGACTCGACTCCCGGTTCTTGATTTACTTGATTTTTTCTTGATTTATTCCCACTCCCCCATGAAAAAACTCATCTATTATTAGGGAATGCACACCTCCTCTTTGAGTGAGAGATTTATTCCTTAATTAATGATTTTTTCCATTACTATTATTAGTAACTACTATTTCAGGTCAGTTAAGTGAGTTGAAACTGTTTCTCTTGTCAGTTAAGTGAGCTTAAGTGAGCTAATGTGCATCACTTAACTATTGTGGACATTAATGAGTGTGTGACATGTATCTTTAGTGGTCTAGGTCGAACTATGTGGTCTCCCTTAGATTATGACATCTATTTTAGCTATTTCTATCTTTTTTTGACTAGAATTTCTATGTTGGAAATTCTATATATTCACCTCCTCTCTTCTTTTTGAGGATGGTTGCTCATGTATATTCATTTTTTATTAATATAATTCTCTGATTTGTGGAGCAAAAACTTTCTCTCATCTCTTGAATATCAACAAATTTCATGTGTTCAATTTAACTAGAATTCTAGATCTATTGGGGTTTCTGCAGGAATTCTACACATGAAGTGTTGGATTTCCCTAGAATGATTGCTAAGATTGAAAGAATTAATTTGAACCAGGAAAACCCTAAGGCAGATCCAGAAATAGCAGAACCCGAGAAAGAATCAGAGAAATTATTTCTACAGATGAAAGAAACCTTGAATGACCACCAACATGTTAGATTATCAGAGATCTTTAAAGACAAGGAATGCATCGAAGAAAGAATAGGAGACTTCAACATTGACTGTGTTCTAGATGAGGAAAAACAGGTGAATATCATGACAGAGAGAACTTGGGAAGCTATAGGAAGGCCTGCTATGATTCCTTCATTAGAAGGAATAGGGTTATTCAGAGGAAAACTGGTAAACCTATGTGGAAAGCTCACTCAGATATCTATGAATGCCAATGGAACTTCGACAGAAGAAGATTTTGAGATTATTCAATTAGTTGAAGATAGTGCCCCATTTACCATGTTACTAGGGAAACCTTGGATTGAAAGAGATCAAGCCAGATGAAAAGAAGAAGAAGAAGTTTTGGAGCAGAAGAAACAAGAATTAAAAAATTTTGTGACTAGAAGGATCACATACTTGATTGAAGAACAAGAGAACAGAACGAAGTTATTTAACACTAGAGACCCAGATGTCGAAGCTGAAATAACATTAGAAGACTCTCAAAATATTGAAGTACCTATCTCAGATAAAGAAGAGGTGTCACCCCTGAGTCCTCGGAAAGAATCTCAACAGTGCGCAGTGACTATGTCGAAAGAAGATAAGAATCAAAATGGAAAAAGGAATACCGAGTCTAAGCTCACTAGAAAGAAGGCTAGAAAGCTAAGTAAGAAGAGGGATAAGATTGAAAAGTTACAAAAGATTCCAAAGGGAACTTCGCAGCAAGAAAATTTGCAGAATTGGAGCTTTGCAGGGATATCAGAACAACGACACATGGCACTTCGCCATGGTGAATCAATATAGTCGTTGGGAACAATATATCCGTTCGACTACCACTTCGAACGGGTTGGAAAGAATTTATAGCTCGACACCAGACCATTGGACCACACCATAATGGACATGACAAGAGTTAATGAGGCTTCATACCTATTACAAGCAAACCGTTGCCGAGTTACCTATTTATCTCGTTGCACCATGCACGGAGAACACTTTTGATAACCTAGAGATTGAGCCTGCAGACTAAGTGAATTGTATACAGTGATCATTGCACTCTTGCTGTTTATTCTAGTGCAGAGTCTGAGTTAATCGTGACCCTGCTAATTTTAATCCCGAGCATGTATGTCCGATGAGCTTACCGCAGTTGAAGAATCAGTGACAGAAGTACTTCTCGACTTGATGACTAAAAGAGTCATGTCAGAGAGAGGAGTGTCTACATGTGTGCAAGCATCTTCGACGAGAGGACTTCTGGCCTCTCCGTCCACTGCTCGAGCCGGACCATCCCGGCCAGTAGATGAAAAGTGAACCAAGAACATGGGTGATCTCGTGAATGCTAAGTTAATCCTGAGTATACTACTCGCCTATCTACCCCCTCTGAGCAGTGCAATAAATCGAGACAGTGTGCCCAGAGACTTTGAGTACACCTTGGTCATTTCATACCTCACGAAGGGGATACACGCAGTTCACGCTGACCAAGATAAGATTGCAGCATTGAATTTTAGTGACTTCAACCTCAGTGACAGGAAGGTTTATGGCATGCTCACCCCACATAAGTACCTAACCATAACAAAAGGAAAGAATTCAAAGAGAATTCCTTAGTCATGGACCCATAACCTCGCACAATCCACACTGCTCAACGTCATGAAAATTCCTCACTTTGGAAGACACCAAGAGGTGAATGCATGCGTCAAGATGCTGGTGTCCTGTTACCATGGTGGATACTTGTGGTTAAACCATCGTATCATAAAGGATCCAACATTGATCAATCGAATCAAAACGATGAGTATGCAAGGCCCTGACCCACAGGATTTATACCCCAGAAAGACCATGGATCGCACTTTAGCTCAAAGGATAAAGGATACCTACAGCGATGTCGAGAAGGGAACGCAAGGCTACAAGGTAGCTTCTATCCAAAGCGGTGCAGTGCGCCTTGCCTATCAATTGATCGCAGGAAAGTTAGTATGAAATAATCGACCCACCCAAGTCACTGGTTTCATAGTCGACCTTACAGGGAAGTGCGTAGAAGGACTTCAGATGAATTGGGTGTAATACCTGGTGAACCAATTAGAACTTGATTACAAAGAAGCCCAGGATCAAGGGTATGAATTTCATTTCAGATGGTTATTGATTTAGATCGCTTTCCTTTCCTGGGAGATGCCGGAAGGTGCAACCTTCCCAGACATTGAACCCTTTGAACCTCTAGCCGCGAAGTTCAGTACACTATGGTACTCGAATGCCATGAATAATAAACGACAATCAAATGTTGTGTTCCACACATATTACAATCAACTGAAGCTATCCATCCAGTCTGAGCCTTGTATGACCCCGAATACTCTCCATAGGTTTCGGCCTTTGATGAAGTTCAACGTTGATTGACATTTTATTTACATCACAGCGCGCACATATGGGCATAAGAAACATATGCAATCCTAATACAAACTGACGGAGGATGACTTGGAAGAGATTACCAAGGAATGGTAGACAAACCTCCTTATTCCAGTAGATCCTGCAGAGATATCCAACATAGACAGTCCATAAACTGTGCAGGATACACTTGGACCGAGCAAGACAATGAAGACTGAAGAGGTTCAGGATATAGAAAGTACCTCAGTAAAAACTACTTCCATCTCACCGAAGAAAGGAGGTAATGGTGAAGAGGTAGATGGAACAGAGGATGAGAAAAAGAAAGGCAAGRTCACACCACCTAGAKAGGAGGAGGACCCCTCGAAGAAAATAAAGGTTCCCCCCCCGAAGCCTTTTTCCTGGAAAAAAGTGAAAGCAACCATGACCAAGTTCCAGACTGTCCTCACCGCAGATGACTTCAATTTCATTATAGCCGCCATGAATGATGCTTCACTAGAGATAGTAGAGAAGAAAGAGGCTAAGAAGGAGGAGGTCTTCAATCGGATTAAGGACGAGCTCCAAGGGGTGCAACATGAATTACAGTCCAGCTGCGCAGTCTCCACTGCGCCTCTGTCAGTAGGAACACCAGAACTGGGAGATGAGCCATCTCAACTCCACTGAATTGCTGATACAGTTGAAGCTCGCCTTCGACAAGCTCAGGAAGAAACAACGCAAGCCACCCAGGCTTTGGCACAAATATAGGGAGACCTTGTAGAAAAATGCAGTACTACAGAACGAGAAAATCTTGCTCTGCAAGTGAAGTGGGATGAAGAAAGATCACAACTGCAGCAAAGCAAGGAACAATTTCTCACAGAGAAACTCGCAGTAAAGGAAATGGTTCACAGATCACTTCGCTCTGTGACAATCGTAGAAGTAAAGACCGAAGATCAAGTTCCACAGCAGGTGGCACAACTTGAAGAAGTAATCCAGTAGCTCCATCAATGCATAGCATACTTGGAGATTCGCACTGTTCCCAATACCCCTCAAGATGTAAGAGACCAAAGGAAAGCAACTGCCCACAGCGTAGTTAACAGATTAAAATCCCTTTCCCTGGAGTGCAAGCAGTTGAGTAACTGCAACGCCCAAACATATGAGAACCTCACCGAGAATCCATAGTTATAGGCATTGGAGTCACATCTCAAGGAAGAAAATAAGCATGTAGACACACTACAGGCGCAGCTGAAGGCCTTGTTGGTCATGGAAAGAATGAAGCGGTCTCAAGAGCAACGTACCACCCAATAATAGATCCATATGATTCAAAGTAGAGTGATGGAAGTTAATCAACGAATTCAACCAGTACAAGATAAGGCGTGCCAATTATTCACAGAGGTTGAAAGTCAAGGAGCAGAGCTAGAACAGGTTGTCATCGCAGCAGAACAATGCATAGAAGGGCCCGTGAATGATGTAGTGATCCAGGAGTTGACCGAGCAAGAGGCCGTAGCACAGCAGCAGGTCGAACTAGCTCAAGCCAAGCTCAAGGCGTTCGAGGAAGAACTAGTCAGACCAGTGTGACTTGGGACGAGTCACAACTAAGTGTTGGGGGCTTGTTGGCCCTTGACCAAGTTTTGGGAGATTCTTGGTCATTTTGACCTATTTTGGGACTTTGACAGCCTGTTGAAGGAGGAGCGCAAGATGAAGCGGAGATCATGGGATCTCAACCCACTTTTGGGTCCCTTTTTGGGTTTATGGGATTATGTAATGGGATTGGGATGTCGACCCATGGATTTTACCCATGCTTAGGCCTATTTTGTAATGCATAAATAGGCATCTATCGGCATCTATAGGCATCTATCAACATCTATGTGATGTATGCTAAGTGCAAGTAGGGTTTGTAAGTTATTTGTGCATGATTGTAAGAGACTTGCAGAGCTAAGTGCAAGTGGATGTAATCGACAGTGGAAGGCTTTGTGTTGTAATGCAAGGAAGAAGGATCTAGCGAGCTGCATAGATCTTCTCTCCTATGCGGAGTAGGGTTTTGATGGCTCTGTGCTTGTAACTGATTGACTGAAGACAATAAAGAAGAAGAGTTGGTGGACGTAGCCCCAAGGTGGGGGTGAACCACGTAAACCCTGTGTTGTTATGCTTTGTGCTTGTCTGGATGCGTTTATGACATTTTCTAAGTGCTTAGAGATGATTAGATAGATATGCTTATGCTTAGTGCTAATTATGTATGAGAATGTTAGATCTGAACTATATGAATGTGCCGAGTGTTTGATCTGCTAGATCTGACCTATCTGTTGATGATAAGTGCTTAATTACATTAGATCAGTGTGAATGCTACGAAGCTCTGTTTTATTAGCGAAACAGTTATTGATTTCATATTGTGGGACTGATGGTGCTAAGTGCTTTATTAAGTATTGTAATCACATATCTGTGTCCTAGCTAAGGTTGTAGACACCTGAGTCTTGCAACCACCCCTGCCTCTACCTCGGGTGAGACTCCATCTGCTTCACAGGTGTTGCCGAAAGGGCCGATAGTTAGGGTTTTGTTGGTGTGTTGTTGTAGCATTGAACCCTGGGTCTACCCCTGTGCCAACATCCATATTGAACAAAACAATTTCATGTGCATGTGGAAACTTCATCCATTGCACTTGGAGAAGTTTTGGCACAACGAGGTGAAGGAGACATTGATCACCCAATATATTTTTCTAATAGAAAATTGTCTGATTCTAAGCAGAACTATAATACTACAGAAAGGAAAGGTTTGGCTATGGTATATGCCCTACAGAAGTTCATACACTATTTATTGGGTCAACATTTTAAGATGTTTATAGATCATTCCACTTTGAAGTACCTAGTTAACAAGCTAGTGTTGGGGGGGGGAGGATCTATAGATGGTTGTTATTATTTCAGGAATTTGATTTTGAAATCATAGTAAAACCAGGGAAGCTGAATGTAGGACCAGATCATCTTTCAAGAATTACTAATGGAGAGGAGCCAAAGAAATTGGAGGAGAATTTTCCTGATGCTAACTTATTTTCTGTTCAGATTATTGATGATTATTTTGTTGACATTGTTGTATTTTTTAGCACAGGCATGGCTCCCAAAGAATTTACTGTCACACAAAAAAAATAGTTGGTAGTGCGTGATGTAGACTATCAATTGATTGTAGGTCATTTATACAAGTTAGGTGCAGATGGAATTCTGAGAAGATGTGTGATGGAGCATGAACACTTCATGGTGTTAGCAGAAGCACATGAAAGTATATTTGGAGGGAACTATGCAGAAAATCCTACAAGAAAGAATGTGTTGCATATAGGATTATGGTGGCCTACAATACCTAGGGACGCAAAGGGATATTGTCAGACCTGTGATTTCTATCAGAGGGTGGGAAAACTAGCCCAGAAGGGATAAAATGCCACTTATGCCCTAAGTAACTTTACAACTATTTGATAAATGGGCTGTGGATTTGATTGTACCCATTAACCCACTAGCAAGGAGGTCAAGATCCAGATACATCATCAATGCAACAAAATACTTAACCGGATGGGAAGAAGTAGCTCCAATGAAGGATTGGAGCACAATTTTTCTTTGAGAATGTGGTGACCAGAATTGGATGTCCCAGAATTTTGTTGAGTGATCATGGAACACATTTGACTAATAGTACAATCATATCTATGATAGAATAATTTGAGATACATCATCATAAGAGTACACCTTACCATCCCCAGGCAAATGGTACAATAGAAGCTTTTAACAAGATTCTAGAAAATCCATTGATAGAGATTTGCAATGTGAATAGTGATGATTGGGATTTGAAGGTATCAACAGTGTTATGGGCGTACAGGACTACGTGCAAGAAGCTTACAGGACAAACACCGTGTATGGGCATGAAGTAGTGATTGCATTGGATTATTTAGTACCTAGTCTACGCATTGCAGTGATCACCAACATGACAAAATAAGGTGTTGCGCATGAAAGATTGGATCATTTGATGGAGTTGGAAGAAGATACAATTCTAGTAGGATTTTACCAGGAAGTATAGAAAGCGAAGGAAAAATCTTGGCATGATAGGAACATAAAGAAGAAAATATTTAAGGATATATAGTTCTTCTCTATGACAATAGGTATATACAACACCCTGGGAAGTTCAATATGCACTGGTTAGGGCCTTATCAGGTAGAGGCCATCACAAATGGAGGTGCTATGCAACTAAAATATCTTGTAGGGAAGAATCTCAGAGGACTAGTGAATGGCAGTTGACTGAAGTTGTATCAAGATAGTTGACCTAACCACCTGAGGTAAAAAAAAAAGGAGGTATGATTGTACATATTGTATATAGTAGATATTAGAAGAAAAAGGAAAAAATCAATAAAAATAAGAAATGTAATAAAAAGATAGAAATATTGGAGAATACCAGAAGGTTTTGATGTAATAGAATGGTTATCATTAACAGTTCACCATAGAAAAACCAATGTTGAAGACACTGCATGCTGGAAAGTAGTTGATAGGTACAAAAGTGTAGCGGACAGGAAAAAGTGAAAAAGTGAAAACTATCAGTGCGGAACAACTGTCAGTATGTCGTCCCTCTATAAAGTCACTAAAAGGGGGAAAATTATGTCATTTTTGTTTTAGCTAAGGAGAAGAACAAAGAGCAAACCCTAAGCGTAAGAGAGTGATAATTCTTGACAGAAGGTTGATATTTGTAGAACAACAGTTTGGATTCTAGCAAGATGTCACCACCACGAGTTGGAGCATCGAGTAGGGTCAGTAAAATCACAAGAAGCAATGCTCGGGTGGTGAAAATAGAGACACAGGGAATATCGACATTCGTTTATGTGGATGAAATCCATACGCCAGAGTATGATTCACCTAGCATGCAGGTGGAGGAGGAAGAAAACCCATCGCAGGAGGTTGAGCAGCCTGAGGAAGATGCAGAAAAAACAGTGTTTGATGTGTCGAGAGTAAAAGGGCCACAAGAAAAAGAACATGCCATGGGTTAAGAGCAGTAGGGCCTAGATTCGGAAGAAGAACAAGAAACAAAGAAATATGGTGTACCTGAGGTCGAGGCGTTGTTCTCGCAAGGGAAAAAGACAGGTCAGGAATATCGCGCACATAAGCAAAGTTGATAATTGTAATGCCAAAGATCACAAGTGAAGGAAAATTAGATGATGAAATGATATGAGGTGTGGACGATATAAGGTATTCATACCACAATGTAGCAGATATCATCAAATTCGTGGATTTGGCGCAACACATCTACATGGAATGTAGAGGAGAGGGCCCATCAGGTGTGCCACTATTGGAGCCTACGCAATGGATCCTAGGTCTCTATAACATAGGGATTATGACTTAATTGGATATAACACACTTTGGGCGCGGTAAATACATCAACGAATGTGTGAAACAACTCCTAGAAAGGGTGCATGGAGGTGTCTTATGGATGGATAGGCCAGTGCCTATCAATGTGGACTTAACAACAACAATTACTGGGCTACCCATGGATTGGGAGAAGCCAAAAAATTATTTGGATGACAAGACTAAGGCAAAGGCCATTTCCAATGAAATTAAGGAAAAATATGGCACAGATAGAGGGAATAGGGGGATCAATATCAACGACATAAATGATCTGGTGACAAGATTCACTACAAGGTTATTAGGGTGTAAGTTAATGTGGAAATGAAGGAAGGAAGAAGTACCAGTAGGGGTGGTAGTGGTTGCAACACAGTGCGTGAAGGGGAGATCGATGAGCTAGACCCCTTATTTTCTCAATTCCTTCTTGGAGGACTGTAAGGATACACAATATTGGGGCTCTGAGTTCGACTACTCGTGGCTACTCATCCTCATTGCAATTTTAGGTTGGAAAGAACCGGTGTATAATGTGTTTATTAAGAGATTAGGAAAGTGTGGCACAACTCGATACACTTCCTTAAGGAGCACAACAGACCTGAAGAAGAAGAGGATGAATAGTAATACATTTGCAATATACCTTTCATAGATCCAGGATCAATTAGCCAACAAATGGAGGATTTGACCTGAGACAGTCCAAGGGTTTGAACAGATTGCTAATTTTGAGGTCACGTGCCACAGTATGTGTTGCAGGTGAAGAGGGATCCAACAAAGGCATGGTTACCACTGAGATACTACGTGATGACGTAGGATATCCAAATGCAGGTCTAGGAGTGGCCTGATGCATGGAAGGTGCCAGTAATTCCAAGGAGAGTGCCAACAATACAGACTCAGACGTAGGATAGAATAGTCCTTGAGTGGTAGACATGCAGAAATGGTGTGAGCAAAAAGAAGAATACAACACAAGGCCAAGTGGGGGAAATCAACTTACCTCAAAAGAAATGAAGGGAGAAGAATAAACCATAGGTTGGTTCCACATAGGATCCACCGTGTACAGGGTAGAGACTGTTAGGACCACATATTGCACCTTTTTGCCCATACTTTTTGCCATTATTATACCCTTGATCACCTGTATTTAGACTCATAATATCACTCCATCTGATCATTCCAAGGTATCCAACATCCTTTCTCATTTACTATATGCTTAATCTGTTTTGCATAATATTTTACATTACTTTTGTTCTTAACCATTGATCAGAAGTGCATAAGTGTCCATAACTGCAGATTAGCATTCAAGGCCTATGCTGAAACACAGAACTGTCCAAGGTCGTTGTTGCTGAACTGATGCTGAAACACGAAGCCGTTACACAGTCTGAAGTCCCTGCGGTTGAAACACAGTTCAGGATGCAGATGCTGAAACACGGAGCTGTCACCCAGTTCATATGCTGAAACACGAGCCGTGACAGTTAGCAGTCAAGGCCGACATAGTCAAGAGCGCAATTCACGTGGCTGAAATAGCCCATGAATTGCGATGCTGAAACAACATCAACAGCTATGAGAAGGAGCTGTTACACCAGCCGTAACAGCAAATACCTCGTTCAGCTCCTGTATTAGCATTCGGTTGCGTGAGAATAGGACATCCTATGCTGATTTAGAAAGAAGATCTGATTTAGTGTAGTATTCAGATATGCTTTGTAATGATTGTATCGATGCGATTTCCTCTTTAAATTCAGGGGAAATCACCATTCGAGGATCCAAGTTTTGATGTATTGAAGAACTTGAGAGAAGCGGGACGCGTTCTGTACCTCCAATTTGTAATGTGATATTTCAACAGATGAATATAAGACTGCTTTGAGTATTCTCCTGTAGCTTTTCGTTCAGGGGAATCTTGTGAGAAGGAAGGGCCCACCTTCTTCACAAGATTCACCCCTTAGTTAGAAGTGTGCTTGTTTAATTTCTGTTCATGTTTTGTTTAACTGTCGTTTGCTGAAACACTGTTTTAATGGATTCCGCTTTGCTGAAACACTACGGATTCTGTCTTAGTTATTGAATGGAAATTGTAATACTTTTTATCAGCAATCTTGTGTGATGATTTTGTGAGATTAGCAGAGAATTGGTTAAAAGGTCCCTGCTCAGACAAAAAGGATCGGGACATCATACCCTCTGTAGAATTCGTTTAATGCTGCAAGTGTGCTAGCAGTGATTTGGTTAAAGTGTCCCTGCTCAGACAGAAAGGGACTACAACACCTTGTCTTCTGTTAGATTTCCTTTACCCCTGCAAGTGTGCTAGCCAGAGATTTGGTTAAGGTGTCCCTGCTCAGACAGAAAGGGACCACAACACCTTGTCTTCTGTAGGTTTCATTTATCTCTGCAAGTGTGTTAGCCAGGGATTGGATTAAGGGTTCCTACTCAGAAAGGAAAGAACCAATATCCTGTTCACTGTAGACTTTCCTTGGTGTTAGCCAGAAACTGGGTTAGAGATCCCTGCTCAGAAGGAAAGGAATCAGACTGCCCTGTTCTCTGTAGACCTCAACCTCACAAGTGTGCTAAAACAGAAGTAAGGCCCAAGGCTCCTGCTTAGACAGAAAGGAACTAAGTGCTTTGTTTTCTGTTAGATAGCGTTAATTGTCTTCTGCATTACTGTTTTCATGAAAGAGTGTTAGTACTGAGACTCTGTTTGAGAGTAAGGGTCCTGTTCTCTGATTGCAAGATAAGTTGTTCTTTCCCATTGCAATGTTATTTTTAATGTAATCTAAGATTCTTAATTAAGCTTTAAAGAGTTGCAATAGGGGAATTGCTTTCCTGTGATTTAATTCAGAGGTTCAGTTCATTCCAGCAAGTATAGATAGTATAATTTTCTTTACTACAACACTAAGTTCTTTTGGAATTGAGCATATACAGTGCGTGGATATCTTTGAAACAAAAGACTTCCCTGGGTTGATAATTTATGTTTCACTTGGTTGTTTAGAATTAATTAAGAAATTATAGTGACCAACATTTTGGCGTCGTTGCCGGGGAAGATAGCTATAGATTTCATAAGCATTTGTGATTTTCTTTTCTTTAGATAAAAAGAATGCATGAAAGACCCCAAAAACCCCAAAGATACTAACCCTACAGGTGGAAAAGGAAAAGGAAAAGGAGGAAGAAAAACTTTCATTGACGACATTACATCCAAGTCTGAATCTGCTGCCCAACGACCAAACCTTCAAAAGA
>JASDQU010360250.1:0-11913 GCA_032191745.1 Picea mariana | reverse complement strand
TTGGTGGCTCATCCTCTGTGAAGAGGATGTTGGGACATCCTCGTCAATCCATCCTCACATAAGGGCATGACACCATCATGAACACGTGATCTGCCTCACTGGCTAATAGTTGAAGTGCCTCCCTAGAAATATTAGCTGGTAAATCGGGAATTCCCCTCTTTGGCATCATCTTTCCCCTCATGTGCATCCACACCTCAGTCATAGGCCTAGGAGGCCGACGAACAAAACTAGGTCTCATCTCTAGAAACCTCTCGAAAAACAAACAAAATAACTCTAAAGAAAATGGGAAGTTCACCCTCCCATCTATCATAGCATGACATCTATCCAGTGCTATACAAAACTTCCTCAAGAAAATGGAAGACCACCTAATAAGTCGTGGCCTATGTATCATAGAATCAACATAATATAAAAGTGTGCAACTAATGCACTGACCATCACCAGTAAAGTGTGAAATGGTCGACAATAACAGTGAAAGGAACCTAACGTCTTTTGCACCGAATGAGGCGATACGTAACTATCCACCAACCACTTGAAAAATGTTCAGGAGAAGGTATATCATGTGCAATATACCTCTAAGAGTAGCCAAGTTGACTCTCAGCTGCAACACCCACTGGGAAATCAAGAAACTGGGGAAAATCCTCCCCTCTCCTAGATAGCCCAGTGATAAAATAAATATCCTCCTTAGTGGGATGGTACCACTGATGAAGACCGACTCTGAATGCCTATTGATGGGAATCCCATCGACAGATCAGCTATATAAGAAAGGCATAATTCCCCTTCAGAGATGTAACCTTCTCGTAGTACTTGAGAAGGCCTACATTCCTCAAGAGGAGTCACGTAGCTGCAGTACTAGGCCGAGCGTGCAAATTTTCTCTCCCTCTCTTTGGCCTCCCACTCCCGAACCATATTGTACTAGTTCAATCTATGTTGTTTCTCCTCCATGCACTGACGTCTTTGCATAATTAACATATAAATTACATCATCATCATACATAAAAACATAAATTTTTTTCAGTAAATGAGAAATTTATTTCAAAATAAGCAAACATAAATTTTGTTCGAAAAAACAAAAATTTAACTTTCGGTGCGCCTGCAAAACAGTAACGCACCACCCACGGTGCGCACACATATCTTATGCACCGCATGCAAAATTCTATTTTTTTTAGGGTTGCGTAGTAATTATCAATGCACATGTGTGCCCCATTGTATACAACACATCGCGAAATCACGATGCGTCTAGATACTACGACACTCGGGTGCATTCCATTCATCACTACTCACCGATTAAAATAGACACTCATTTTAAATGGTGTGTCATATCCATGATTGCGCACTGGTTTGTTTTGTATAATCCATGTACTGATTGAAAAACAAAATAATGTCCACGGTGCGTAGTTTATTGTGTACTCGTTGGTGCGTTAACTATCAAGGATGCATTGCTCGAACGACTATCTATTTTCAATGGTGCGTATATTTTTATTAATGCACTGGTGCATTCATTATAAACAACACATCGTTTAATAGAAATAATTTATGTTTGATGGTGCATTGTTTAATATGAACGTAGTCGTGCATTCATTACAAACAACACACCGATGCGTTTATTATGAACACACCATCGAAAATAAATAGTTTCCATTAACCGATGCATATAGTTTTATGAACGCACCGGTGTGTTCACTACAAACAACACATTGTTTAATGGAAACTATTTATTTTCGATGGTACGTCGTTTATTGTGAACATATCGATGCGTCGTTTATAAGTACACATAGGTGGCTCCAAGCGATGATAATTCTATCATGGTTGTTGAATTGTTTGCAAAATTGTACAAAAAACCAACTTGCTAGCCTAGGGCGTGCTTCATCTAGAGCCTCCATTACTATGCTAACTATACAACTATAAAAAAGATTTGAAACTATAATTGACTGAAAATAGAGTCTGGGGTGGGCCGCTTCAAGCCAAAGGAGAACTTGGGTGTCCATTGGAAGTGAAGGTCGAGATAAACTTTTGCTTGCAAGTGGGGCAACTTGTAGACTTTGGGGCATCTGAGAAGGCCTCATATAGAAAATCCAAACGTTGGTTGATGATCCTTTGTCCTTGCACTTTCTCATCCTGTCATTGCCTAATATCAAAAATAAGTTCAAGGTGCTCCTCGGCCAGATAATGGATGTTCTCTTCGCCTTTAGAAACTTTCCAGCTAGGAGAAATCTCCTCCTCTACAATGCAACCACCTTCCCACTGGCGAGGTTGAAAGTCGGGGACGGATGGAGAATCTTCCTTAAGCTCCAGGCTTGGGCCTGGTTGAGAAGAACAGGGTGGCCCTGTATGCTGAAGAGGAGGTGGAGCCTCCTCTTTTTCCAAGTTGAGGCTTGGAGTAATCTCTACCCTTGAAGCGATGGCCGGTGAGAGAAGAGGCGGAGGTTAAGAATGCATGGTGGGGGACGAGGTCTCCTCCTTTGGAGTGCACAGGGAGGTCTGGGTCTTGGGAGACATAATTTCCAATTTTGGGGTGCACATAGTGGTCTGAGGGATCCTAGTGTGAGTGCAGGGATGACTGAAGTGATAAATCAGAGCTAGTTGGGAAGCTGTGAGTCAATTGTCACAGGTGTAGGCATTTTTTTTTTGCTTGCCCACCTGGGCTTGCCTATGTCCTGTGGCATGGTGGAAAAAAACACAGGGGTGGTGGAGGGGCAATGGTGGTCTGGGTAGGAGCGAAAAGCATGCAGAGAGGGAGTGGATGAGTCGGGAGGGCCAAGGGACACAGTGTTGGAATCTGCTAGCGACGAGCAGGAGAATGAGTGCACCATGGACAAATTTAACGCCACTAAGGGCCATTGAAACCTCTCCCATCTCCATTGAAGGCTGATAGGACTGGGTCAAGCTCTTAGTACTTGTGGTATGGCTGGAGCGCTCATCTGAGCGCACTGAGTTAAATGCCATCAAAGTTTGATGCATGGGGAGTTATATCCTTGGGGGTGGCGGCCTGGGACATTAAAAATCTTCATCATCTGTCCCATCCAGGTGTCCTCCCACTTTGGCCTCGTGTCACCCCATCCAGGTGTGGATAGTCCCTTCGGGCCATCTCTTAGCAGTGGGTCCATAGTGTTGAGCTTTGAGGCTGTCCAATGTTCAAGAGGGTGATTTGTTGAGATAGGTCCACCCCTTCATTCGCTAATCTGTCTGCCACTCTATTTCTGTCCCTTCTCACATGAGAGGTGATGAGAGAGAGAGAGGGTCTGAGTAGAGATTGGAGGCAATGTAGAGGGTCCACTAGGCGCTAGCTTGGGGTAATATTTTCCGGGTTTCTTCCATTGATGATTTTGGAAGCTAGCTCAATTATGAATTTTGAATCTCCCTCGATGATGAGGCAAGTAAGATCATGGTCTAAGGCTAATTGGATTCCCCTGATCATGCCCCATATCTCTGCAGAGTTGTTGGTATCATAGCCTAGATTTTCAATGATCATACTGTGTATTATGCCGAAGCGATCCCGAATGACTGCCCCGTACTGGAGGGGCCTTTTACATTTTAATTATTCATTATAATATACATTAATATTAAAAAAGTGAAAATATAAAAAAAAAAATTAATTATTCATTATAATATGTATTAATATTAAAAATATTAAATAATGGGAATGAAAAAAAAATAAAAAAAAAGTAAAGAAATAAATAAATACATTGTTAGAAATATTGTCCCACATAGATTTTATGAAGGCAAACCCAACAAATAATAAAAATAAAAATAAACATAGCATTTTAAACTAATGATGTTTGAGTTGTGTTCTTTTCTAGCAGCTTTATTTTAACGGATTCAATCTGCAATTAAGAAAGAATGCCTTGGGTTGAAAGCTCAGAGTCAGAATCAATGACTTATATTATTTTTTTCAAAATATACCATCCTTACACAGCATGGATTAACAACAAAGACTGAACAATCTTTTTTAAGTTTTTAACCATTTTCAATGTTATTATTGTTTCTAAGTTTTCATCCATAGCTATTATTTACCAGTATCAATAAACTATTCACGAATACATTTTATACCATTCATAATGACTTTTCCTATATCTCCAATTCTTTTAGAAAGATGTATACACTTTTTTCAATTTGGCATGTATTGGTTTCAATATTAATTTGCATTAAATTTGGTGTTGCAACTGCATTGGTTTTTATTGTTTGAGTGTTATATAAAAAAAAATTCTTGTTAATATTAATTGGTAATAAGTTAATTAATTTGGGGTTAATACCATTTATGTTTTTTAATTTGGCATGTATTGATTTCAATATTAATTTGCATTAAATTTGGTGTTGCAACTGTATTGGTTTCTATTGTTTGAGTGTTATAAAAAAAATTATTGTTAATATTGATTGGTAATAAGTTAATTAATTTGGGGTTAATACCATTTATGTTTTTGATGGTCATTCTGTTTGATATATAAGTTAATTTGGGGTTAATAAAATTCATGTTTTTGATAGTCATTTTGTTTAATATAGGAATAGAAATTATAAATCTTTGAAAATTGAGCAATATTGTTGATGTGGAAATGAATAATGATAATACAAAGATGCAAGAAGTCAACAACAATAGAATGTTAGGAGATATGATGTAAAGCCCTATTTAACAAAGCCTAATGAAATTCATAAATTTAAACATAAAATTTCTTTCAACGTATAAGCAATTTCATTATTCAGCATATAAGCATATTCAACAGCATGATGATAACCACCTAACACAACATAATAATGAAAATACATACCTCTAACTGATGTTATTTCTCCAACTCTGTCGGTCCAAGATGAAGCTGAAACTCTGATCAAGCTGTTCTTCCCAAACTCTGCCCAAAACCGAATCTTTCCTCCCTGCCAGCTAGGAACAGAGCCTATCCGGATCCCTAGCTCCAGGATTCCGTGAGGATTCCTAGCCCCCGAGCCCAAAACCCCCAGCAACCGATGCTCTCCTGTAACAATCCACCAAACTCCAAACCAGAAAAATACAGTCCCTAATATCAAAATAATGCTTCCTTCCCTCAAAAAAAAAAAAAGTCCCCTCTCTCGAATGCCTCTACCCCCTCATATCCTCCTTCCATTCATTGCCTCCTCCCTTCATTTAATGCCTTGTCCCTCCATTCAATGCTTTATCCTTCCATACGTTAAGTTTTTCTATTAAATAAATTAAAATTTATTAAACTTTAATTCGCTACCCAAACATTAAATGAGTTAATTAATTAATTAATTCACATACATTAAACAATAATTAATTAATTAATTAATATTATTAATTAAATAATCATTATTTAACTAATAGACCTTAGGATAGTTAATTAAACTTAATAACCCTTTAACAATTATTTAACTAGGGTTTTTACATACACCCACCCTTCAGGAAACTTCATCCCAAAGTTAAAGTATTTTATGATACCAGGGAAAAGACACATGGTTCACACATTCATAACATATAACCGACATTACTAGTAAGTAAGCTAAGAAAAATCATACATACTATTGTACATGTACAAGAAATGCATGTGTAGCTAGTACATACAAGTCTCGTGCATGTACTAATAATCAATAACTATCACCCTTATAGTAATTTCCATATGCATCCAATCCATTCAACATGACTATTCATTTTATAAAAGACAATAAACCAATCAAATGTTTGCGAAATCCTTTAATTACAATTATCTAGCTCAACAATGTTATTTAGACAATTGTAGTTTAGTTACATAATTATGAATATTCATATATATCCATTTTCTTTTCAGAAAGAAAAACAATAAATTCCACCATAAGACAAATCTATATACACTCTCAACTATTTCTACTCATCCTTCCTCCCTAACTTACTTCCATCTTCTATTCCTATCCTTCCTCTGCTGGACTATCTTGGAGCGTCAACTATATTGACCTAACCCCAAATAGAACCCGTAAGAGGAAGTGTCACTATCACGACCAAGCTTCCCCAGCAGGCAACTGACAGTCATCATCACATGTCTAGGGGAGCGTGAGCTAACACCGTCCTCCCATGACTTCAGGTTTCGGAGGATACACGGTGGGAAATGCTTCCACCCCTCCTAATCATGACTAGGGTCCACACCCTACAATGGAATGTACAGTGGCACCGTGTTGCTGGGATTTTTGTCATCGTCTATTCAGTTTTGGGTAGTCTCACCACCTGAAATCCTGCACTAGTCCACATATCATAGCAATGCATCCAAACCAATATAATTTCACGTACAAAGATTCATACCATATTGTTTCTTGGCTAGTGGTCATGACATCCACTTTCATCTTCATTATCCCTTGGCTATTTCATAGCCCATAACCTGTAGATTAGTCTGTAACACAAACTCATACATATCTATGCATTATTATCATGTAATTACATACAACTATGATCTCAATTCGGTATCCTCGTACCAACAAATTTAACATCAAAATTTTCAAGTTAGAATAGATCTCATAATATCCCATAATTCAATTAACGTTACCCATTCAAAGAATTATCATTTACATAATAGTTTGCATCATTTTCAACATCATTCAAATAACATTTAAACCCTCATAGGATTCTCATTCACACAATATATCGCATCATATCCATCATCATCAATAACATTTAAACATTCATAGAATTTACATTCACATAGTAGATCACATCATATCCATCATCATCAATAACATTTAAACATTCANCACATAGTAGATCGCATCATATCCATCATCATCAATAACATTTAAACATTCATAAAGGTTCATATGTCTTAAAAGTTCAAGTGTATTATTTAACAGTTTCAGTTGTGAATAGAAAATAAAGGTGTGTAGGCCTCAAGTAATCCTAGCTATCTAAGTCAAAAGGTGGTGTTACATACACCCAACCTTCGAGAAACATATTCTCGAGGTGGTCAAAAAAAGTGAGGGATAATCTTGTCATAGTGTCTCGGCATCTTTCCAAGTAGCAAATCCTGGACTATACTTGTCCTACTGGACCTTAACTTGGTCTACCAAACGATTCCTAAGCTGTCGGACTCTGCGGTCCAATATGCATAATGGTTATATCATGAGGGTTCCCACATCCGATACCTGCAACTCCTTCCAATTTAGTTTATGTGATTCATCAACAACATAATGACGTAAAACAGATACATGAAAAACATTATGAGTTTTATGCAAGTGGGGCGGTAGTACGAGACGATAGGCAATGGGTCCAATTTTCTCTTGGATTCTAAACGGTCCTGTAAATCGAGGTGACAACTTTGTCCCCTTCTGGAACCAAATTGTACTTTTATTAAGCCTGATACAAATGAAAACCTGATCTCCCACTTTATAACTTCGATCGGTCCTGTATGCATCCGCATAACTTTTCTATCTATCCTGTGCTTCCTTTAGTCTCTGCCTAATCTGAATCACCTGTTCCTCCATCTCTTGAATCAATTATAGCCCAACTGTTACTCAGTCTTCTAATCTATCCCAACTCAACGACATTCTGCATGGCCTTCCATACAGAGCTTCGTAGGGTGGAATTTTGATGGAGCTATGAAAACTGTTATTGTAGGCGAACTCTACCAAAGGTAGGTACTTCTTCTAATGGGTTTGATTATCCATGACATACATCCTAAGCATGTCTTCCATGACTTGATTTACTCTCTCAGTTTTCCCATCTATTTCAGAATGATAAGCTGTGTTTAAATTCAATTGAGTCCCCAACGCTGACTACAAACTTGTCCAAAATATAGAAGTGAATCTGGAGTCCCTATCTGAAATGATCTTCTTAGGTATCCCGTGCAAATGGATGACCTCACTTACAAACACATGTGCCACATTAGTGACATCATAAGTGTCTCTAACCGGAATAAAATGAGCACTTTTGGTTAACTTATCAACTATCACAAGAATGACATTGTGTCTATGGGATGTGAGCGACAACCCCACAACAAAATCCATAGATATAACTTCCCACTTGGACATAGGAGCATCATGTGGTTGTAGGAGGCCTACCAGGTGATGGTGGTCGTCTTTCACTTGTTGACACTCTAGGCACTTGGTGACGAAATGGACTACATCGCACTTCATGCCTACCCAGAAGAAGAGCTTCCTCATATCTGTGTACATCTTCTTCACACCTGGATGTTCACAATAAAGTTCTCTATGTGCTTCCTTCAGTATGATTCTTTGAATATCCCCACCTTCGGGGACGTACATCCTTCCTCAATATCTTAACAGTCCATCTGCTTCCAGACTATATCCTTCATACTTTGGATCTAATTGCCTCTCACTCTGGAGGTTTAAAGTAACCTTTAAATACCAACTGTCTCCTTGGAGTTGTGTCAACACACGTTCCCTCAGATTGACCTTTAAGGGAACCAAGGAGAAGACACATGGTCTCCTACTCAAGGCATCTGCGACCACATTTTTCTTTCCCTTGATGTATGAAATAAAAAAATCGTACTCACTCATAAACTCACTGCATCATCTTTGCCTAGCATTCAGATCCCTTTGAGTGAAGAGATGTTTTAAACTTTGATGGTCCGTTTTGAGCTCAAAGTTTCACCCCACCAGATAGTGCCTCCAAAGTTTCAAGGATAGCATTACAACTTCCAACTCTAAATCATGCATAGCATAAAGCTCTTTGTGTTTCTTCAACTTCCTTGATGCATAAGCTATCACTCCTCCATCCTACATTAGCATGGCCCCAAACCCTTGCTTTGAGGCATCTGTGCAGACTGTGAAGTCCTTTTCCATATCCGACACTCATAGAATTGGCGCACTAGATAGNATTCATACCTGACCCCCTTGCGCTGCAAAGTGGTGATGGGTTTCGCTATTTTAGAGAACCCTTCCAAAAATATCCGATAATAACCTGCTAGCCCCATGAAGCTTCTTACCTCATGGGCATTTTTTGGCACTAGCCATTTCATAATGGCCTTTACCTTTTCTGGGTCCATGAATATTCTTTCACTGGAAATGATATGTCCTAAATAGTGAATTTCTTTCCGAAAGAAGGAACACTTCGACAAATTCTCATACAATTTTTTCTCTCTAAGGTAGGACAACACCACTCGCAAGTGTTCCTCATGTTCTCTTTCGTTCTTGGAATAGATGAGGATGTCATCTAGAAAGACTTGTATAAAACGGTCTAAGTACTTTCGGAATACTCCGTTCATGAGGCTCATGAATACTGTTGGCACATTGGTCAATCCAAAAGGTACTACTACGAACTCGTAATGTCCAAACCGAGTTCGAAAGGTAGTTTTAGGAATATCGCCTTCCTTAATCCTTGACTGGTGATACCCTGATCGCAAATTGATTTTTGAGAATATCGCTGCTCCTTTCATATGATCAAAGAGGTCATCTATTCACGGCATTGGGTACCTATTTTTCACTGTAGCACGGTTCAAGTCCCTGTAATCTATACACAATCATAAGGAACCATCCTTCTTATTTACAAAAATTGCTAGTGCACCCCAAGGTGAGACACTAGTCCTAAGTCCAATAGTTATTTCAACTGCATTTGCAACTCACATAGTTCTAGTGCTGTCATCCGATACAGAGTCTTGGAAATTGATTCTGCACCAGGTTTTAGCTCAATAGTAAAATCAAGCTCCCTCTCAGGAGGTAACCCTGGTAACTTGTTCGAAAAAACATCCTTAAATTATGACAATACCGGGTACTGATCCAAGGAGGGTCCCTTCCTTTCATTCACTGCTTCCACTACATAAAGCTGACACCCTTGCCTCATGCACCTCTTAACCTTCATAGTTGAAATAAAGCGTAGAGACACCTTTCTCCGTACACCCTGGATCTCTACTGGCCTTCCCTCGTCGTCAACACAAAGCACCCTTTTTGTGAAACAATCTACCATAGCTCGATGGGATTCTAACCAATCCATTCCAATGATTAGGTCATACGCCCCGAGAGAAGTGATGTAAACCTTCAACCTGGTAGTACACACTCCCAGGTCTACTACACAATTATCAATGCTAGGTCCTACCACTTGTTTTCCCCCCGAAACCATCTCAACTTGTTTAAAGTCATCGTGCTCATAGGCTGCCAACCCACTTTTTTCTAATGTAGATGGTGAAATGAAACTATTTGTAGCACTAGAATCAAATAAAATATTAACATTGATATGATTTAGCGTACCTGATGACTCCACCACCATGGATTGATGTTCTACCTGGCGATTATTAACCGCTGCATAAATCTGGTGGCTGCCACTTGCTCTTCCCATCGGGGCCATTTCTTCTCTGTGCACAAATCCTGATTGTAACTCTGGGCCGTCACGCTAGTAATGGGGTCCTCCACATCCCCAACAGGTAACACAAGATTGAACCTGCACACTATTCTGTGACTGTCTCTGAAATGAGTTCCTTCCCTTGGAACCCCTACCCCTACTAGCTGCTCCCTGAGATGGCCGTGGACCTGCCTGCGTCGTTGGTGATGAACGGGATGCTGCACTAGCTACCATTGAAATCCCTATGGCTACCATCCTTGGTGCGACTCTATTACCATATGGAGGTGGCCTTGAGCCCCCTCCCCTAGGAAATTTCCTAGGGGCCTTCCCTACGAATCCAGGACGATGCGGAAAGTTTGGTCTCGTACCTCCATTTAAGTTCATGTGTTCCTTTGCATAACGCGCATTTTCCACTGCTTCTGCTACTGAAGACAGTTTCCACATCCGCACCATAGCCCTTATCTTAGGGATTAACCCATAGACAAAGCGTTATGCCTGTCGTTGGTCATTATCCATGTATGAAACATATTTGACCAATTCCATAAACCTGATCTCATATTCTTCTACAATCTTGTTTCCCTGTACTAGAGCATGAAATGCTCCCACCTATTGTTCCTTGTAGTAAGCTGGTAGATATTTCCTTCGGAACCTTTCCTCAAAAAGTTCCCAAGAGACGGTATCCGGGGTAAGGTGCAGTTGCCTCTCCAGGTTTCCCCACCAGTTCAGGGCACTGTTTCTCAACTAAAAATTTGCTATCTTCGCCTTTGAAGTGGACGCATAGTCTCTTAAGGAAAAACACCTTGTCATGCCTTCCAACCATGCCTCAACATGTTCACTGGCATGACCCCCGACAAACTCTGGAAGTTTGATCTTCTGCAATTCTCTAGTGATGTCTTTGAGTGGAGGTTCTCCCCCTGAATCCCTCGATTCTTCCGGATTTCCCGTTCCATATGGTGGGGGCTCCACTTTGATCCCTGCTGGTTGACGCCCCTTTAAAGTTTCATTTATGGCCTCCAAAGAGTGTAGTATGAGAGCTAGTTCAAGCGATGGTGGTGGCGACGCTGGCAGTCCCTGCGATGATGCCCCTCTCCCTCAATTTCCTTGAGTCCTAACCATTGTGTATAATTTAATTTGCATCAACCAAAGTTGTCAGGGTGATTTCAAGGACATTTCATATTTGTGCATCTTAAGCTAGAAAACAAGGTTAGGTTAGGCGTCTAAGGTTAGGTTAGGGAGGTGGCTAGGTTAGGGTTAAGCGTCTAAGCTTGGTGTCACTGCCTAAGAAACCTACTGACTCCCTCTTCTGGTAGCTATGCTAGCATCGCACCACACTCGTCAATTTCTCTAACTTACCTGCCTAGTGCGCATGAAGCCCCCTCCTGCTTATCTTGGTCTAAGTCCTTAAACTTTGCGTTTAAAACTAATTAAGGTGATTTTCAACCTAATGTTCATTAATTGTTAAGAACTAATGAATTAATCACATTAGTTTTAAGCCAATATGTGTTTAAACCAAATTTAAACCTATGTTTAAACTAAAGGACTTATATATGTTTAAACTAAGGACTTATATATGTTTAAACCTATATAATTTTAAACCTAAGTTTAAATATAATTTTAAAATATATAATAAACATGAGTTTAAACCTAAATTTAAATATATATAATTTAATTATATAT
>JASDQU010360239.1:0-11805 GCA_032191745.1 Picea mariana | reverse complement strand
CTTTCCCCTTGTCCTTCTTCATATCCTTGACCTGCAAAGACAAACTAGTCAGCTAGCTCAAGATCTGGCTCATAGCTGAGCTGGATTCTCCCATAGGGGTTGATTCAAGATTCATAGTGATTTCCAATGCTTCTTCCTGTGAAAAAATCCTCTGCTACAACATGGGAACTCTGATGTGTGGTAAAAGGGCAGCAATGACCCATTCTTTATTCTTTTCATCTGTGATCTGAAAATTTAATCATCCTGTTAAGTTCTTAAACCTTTGATCGAACTCCCAAACAGGCTCGGCTACTTTCTTCTTGATATCCTTCAATTCTGTAATACATTGAGACTCTGAATTAGGTTTCTTGAACTCTACAATCAACACATTCTTGATCTCGCCCAGTGGCTTAGGTTGCACAAGTTCTTGGAAAAGCTTCATGTACCAGCTCAGTTTTCGATTCCTTAGGGTAGTGCTGAACTGGGTCCTTTTAACAACTTCATCGGTGACATTTTTAATATTCCATACAGCTTCGCATAGAAACTAATGTTGATCAGGATATTCTGATCCATCTCCCCTAAATATAGGGAGCCTCATCTCATCTGCCATAGAGCTACCTAGGTTTCTTGTCAGAGTAGATGTTGAGATACTAGTAACAGTACTTTGAGGACTTTGGTGGTTCTGATTATTTTAATTACCTAGTGCTGGTGAAATAATAGGAGGATTAACAATACTTACTTCAAAAATTTGTGCAGTTATTGAAGTTCTGGGCTCGTCCTGGCGAGGTTCTTCGGCTTCTCCTTCCTCTATCTTAGCGAGTTTTCAATGTTCTCTGTTTGTCAAATATGTCTCTTCTCACTGTAGAAACCCTCTTCCTTGTAGTTTTTCTTAAATAGGTTCTCAAGGTGAACCCCTCTGAATACTCTCCAAATGCACGTATGTCTAGCTTCTGTATCGTTGTCATTGTATGAATTCCTGAACATTAGTCTTTTCAAATCCACTTGATCTATTGTATCTTCAAGACATTCTTTTCATGCAACAACATCTTAATTCTCAGCTTCAGAAAGTGCAAAAATTTTCCTCCAGGTCCTTTGAAAAAGTATCTCTCGGATTGGATATACAATTCTATTCTATCAACAACAAACTCAGTGATATGCCCTCCAATGGTACTATCAAACCAATAATCTACTACTCTGGATACAACGTTATCGACTCTTTTGACATTCTAGATCAGCGCCAATGGCCAAACCATAGGGGTTCTAGATATGATCTTGAACTGGGTATCTGCTAACCTAGCCAACTACTCAAAAAAATCTTGGTCAATTCCTCCAAAGAATATCTCATGAATTTCAGTGAATATGTATCTTTGTAGCCAATCTTCAGTACTTAGCTTAGGGTTCTTGTTCTGGGCTTCAACCAAGTCCCTCTCTTGATCTTCTATCCACATCTGAATCTCTGTCTTCGATGGGAACCACCTTGACATTCCCTCACGAAGATTCATGTATCGACAACATAACCATTTGTTGGTACAGGGGTAGACCCAGGGTTCACTCGAAGAGTGCACCAACAAGCCCTAGCTACTGGCCCTTTCGGCAACACCTATGAAGCAGATGCAGTCTCACCCGAAGCAGCTAAGAGGGGGGGTTGCAGGACAGAGATGTCTACAACCAGAGGAATATCAAGTGGATCTAATACAACAACAAGGCAACATTCATATACCCATCACCAGTCTAGATATACCCTGCACAGTTATAGATATGATCTAATACAACAATGAAAATAACAATATAACAGTGACAAAGATCAAAGCATCAATCACACACACAACACAAAATGTACGTGGTTCACTCTCTCTCTAGGGCTACGTCCACAAAACTGTGCTTATGATTTATTAAGATAAAGCCTACAGTTCTTTTTTGCGCTCTTAGCTAGCAGATGTTATTTCTTCTCTCTCTTTCTCTCCCCTTCCTACACACCCAGCTGCAGGACTTGACCTTCGCACACAAGTGAAGATCTACCAGAAGGCTCTCTCACTTAGCACTTCTCTCTCTCAATACAATAATATATCATGACAACAATAGAGATAGATCAACAACAATATCAAATTAACCCCACCCAAGTCCTCTTGACCTTTATTTATACATTACAATGCTTCACCGAAAGCCCTAGGCCGAAACCTAGGTGCCAAAACCCTAGGTGTCTAAAACCCTAGGTCAACTTGACCTTCTTTTTTCGAGCTTCATGAGCCTATCTTTCCTTCCTTCCCGCTTGTTGATATTTCCTCAATCCATCTTCCTTGCTTATCTATCATCCTTGATCCTTTCGTCCAATGACTTTCTTTTCCGTACTTCGCTCCATATTTTCTAGTCTTTTGCTTACTTCGACCCGGTGATAGTTGTTGTGTCTTCCACAAAGTTCTCTTTTCATCTTTGCTTCCTTGTTCTTCACTTTCTTCCATAACCAAGGGCCAACACAAAACCCAAGTTACTTAACGCCCTTGTTGATTGTTGGCACCCGGATGCAGAGGCATTCATGTTAGAGGGAAATGCATTGACTCTAATGACCGAGGACATTTATTTTCTGACTGGCCTCTCGAGGAGTGGGGAACAAGTCAATCTACAGACCTTTCCCCTAGGTCCTTTCAACATCAAGGACTACATCCATATGTATTGCGAGGATGGAATTGAGAAGGTAGGTTCTCAGGTGCCTATTCATAAGATCACAAGCTTGACTCTTTGAGTGATATTTTTATTGATTGGGTAGATTACTGGATCCATGGCCCTACACTAGGCCTCTCGGGTACACATGCACTGTGCCATTCACTTTAGGAGGCACACATTTTGGATTGGAGCATGACCATGCTTATGTGCATGAAGAGACAACTGGCAGAGCTTTGAAAACGTACTAACAAAAACTTTAGGTTTGACACTACATCATGCTCTTTATTCTTCAAGAGGGTACCCAGTCTCAGTCCCAAAGAGACAGTACGGGGGCATGTGGCCTCCTTCCCAGTCATATATAGATGGGCAACATTGCTACCATGACAAGGGGGAGGGAGGACCATAGAGGCCACCTTCGATGACAAGTTTTTTGACTGGTGGGCATGGCAGATTCCGACGATTGAGGACTACCCCTACACTGGGATAAACTTTTCTATGGATCCAGACATGCCCATGCCTTCCAGAGAGGAGCGAGGAGAGATAGGTAACTTGTTTTTAATGTTATTTAATTTTTAATTGTTTTTATATATATATCATTTTTATATGTGTATAGAGTACATACTTTTGTGTATCTTCTATGTACAGATGTGGGACCAGTGCACCCAACAGACTTTGTGAGGACTTGGTGATGTACTCGACTAGAGGTAGGACCAACAACAGCCAGTGGACTAGCTGTCGTAGGGGGACCTCTAGTCAGAGAGGCTAAGAGGGTTTTGAGACGAGTGGAGTGCAACCTCACTGCGCTCACTCGCATAGTACCCATGGTCAAGATCGAGGATCTCTGCCTTCCATGCAGCCTCATGTAGTGGGGGTTCCATGGATGTGGGTCCAGATTTTTCGTCATTTTTCTAATGCCATGGAGCACTATGGCATGGTCAATAGGCCCCGAGCTTAGATAGGATAGACTTTATATGTGCCGAGGGCACATTTTGTACATGTTTTTTTTAGGGCATAAGCCCAACTACTGAGGATTATTTTTGAGGCGTTCACGCCCACCTATGTACTCATGACACATTTTGATATATATATTTACATCTTATTTGTCTTATGGTTCACATTTTTTTACAAATGTATGTACATGTGTATGTGTGTGTTTCTCTTTATATGTATGTGCAACATGCCAATCTAATATGTGATTAGCTAGAGTATATGTCATATGATTAAATCTCCTAGGAACATGGATATAAGTAATGTAATCAAAATAATGTTTTAAGAGACGTACCCTAAGGAAACGTCGGTGCAAAGTAGTATCATAAACACGGTAAACTCCATTTAACTGGGACACAACCAATTGAGCATATAGGTAGACCCAGAGGTGAGAAATTCCATGCGACAAAGCATCATGAAACAACTCTATCACTACACTATACTCAGCGACATTGTTTGTAGCATCACCTAGACAAATACCTCTGAAAGATAACAACTGGCCTCTAGGTGTGAAAATCACCCAAGCTACATAAGTAATCCTCTGAGTGTGTCAACTAGCATTGTTCACGAACCAAAAAAACACCTCTGATTCACTTAACATCTGCCACAGTGAAAAAGAAGACATAAATAAATACACATCCACAAAACAAAAAGACAAAAACTGTATAAGAAACTATACATATTTACAAGATTCCACCCAGGTGACCAACCTAAGAGTAATACTTGCTGAGGTAAAGACCATTTCTAGGCTTCGCCAAGGCATTTCCTTCAAATTCAACCATATGGTAAGTGCCCTTCTCCAAGACCTCATTGAACTATCTGAACCACATGGGTTTGAAATTGCCTGCCCCTAGGGGATCTTTGTCTTGATCATAGACCAGGACAAGATCACCTTCGGAGAAAATATGAGGACGAATGGACCGATCGTATTGACACTTGACTCATTTCTTATGAGCCTCATTGGTTGAGGCTGCATCACGACGCTACTCATCGAGTTGCTCAAGATATAGTATGCATTCCTCAAGCGGTGAAGTGCCTGGTAGTAATTCCACTCCCAAGTTTAAAGAAGGGATCTAGCACTCAATAGGTAAGACTGCTTCTAGCCTGTATATGAGTTGAAAAGTTGAGAAACCTGTCACAGTATTCACAGACGTTTGGTAGGACCACAACACTGAGTACAACATCAAATGCCAATTTGACTTAGAAGAATTGATCATCCACTGAAGAATAGTTTTGAGAGTATATTCACAACTTCAACCTGGCCATTTACTTGTGGGTAATAAGGTGACAAATGTTCTTTACTCAACCCAATATTTCACGTTAACTCGGTCATAATGTTTTTTTGGAAGTGACAGCAATGGTCAGTGGCAATCTCCTTCAAGATGCCCAACCTTCCTACTATCTGATTAAAAATGAAAAGATTCATTTTTTGCCATAATTGGAGATATCTATTAGAATCATTGTAGTGATACTTGCCATGTTACCCTCAGCATAAACTGTGTGTGTAGTCAGAGGATTCATAGGACAAGCACTATCTCCATTCACAATCGAAACAAATTCTCCCACCTCTATTCTCCTTAACTCGAGAAGGAAGTAAGATCTATGATGTAGATCATCCCAGGGTCTGTTGGGACCATTCATTGCCTCAAGAATCGCCTCGTTAGAAGGTGGTAGCGCTCTGTAATTTGCCCAAGGCTGTGGAGGCAGTCACAGAGGAAACATCAAAAACACTTCGAGTCTTGGATATAGACCTCCAAGACTCAGAGAGGGATCTCTTTATTTGATATAGATTTGTTTCAATAGATATTAGGATAGCTAATGAGTTCAGAGTTTGGATTTTTTAAATGATTGGCTGAAATAGAAGAAAAGAGGTCCATTAGGTAATGGGGTCACAGCCTGAATTTCAATAAAAAATAAGTTCTACAGACAACCTTACAGGGCAAGGTAGGCACTCTTGTTGGATTCTTTGAATTTGATTTTGGATTTAGAGGAGAAAGGTGAGAGGACCAGGCAATAATAGGGAAATCAAGAATCCTAAAATTAACCATTGAGAAGAAAACATTGACAATTATGTCAAAGCCAGAAACATAGTGTATGTCTCAACAAATTCTGTTCTTTGAACTTCTTTGCATAATTCAGAGTATGAATAACTTAAGAAATACAATGGAAATAAATCAAAGTTAATAAGAAAAAAATCACCACCAAAAATGACACATGAATCCTGTAGTTGATGTGACTGTATTATTGGATTGATGAAATACAGAAAGCTCTGTGAGCCCTGATCCAAAGTTAAATCATGGTCCCTCCTCTTCTCGGGTCCAAAATGAACCACCTTTTACATTAATATCACATCAATAAATAGGAGAGATCCCCCATCAAGTTTAGGAAGTCATATTTAACCGCCTCGACCAAAAATAGCAACAAAACCCCAAAAATCCTGAATTATTCGCCATGAAAGACGGGCTGAAATTATGCAAAAAAGGGGTTCGCTCAAACATCTGTTTCTCTTTAATGATGAGACTTGGGAAAAAACTGAAGGATTTTATTGTAGATGAGTATGTTTCGGACAAAAACCTATTTTGGTTTCGCCACATTCGCCTCTAGCTTGCTGAAATAGCTCCCATAAAATCAGGGCTAAAACAGAAAGAACTAGAAATCCAAAAAGTGAGGCTGATATATAGCTTAGATTCTCCCAGATGGTGGCACTTGTGAAAAAAATGTGAGAGGTTTTTTTATTCATCTTGTTACGGAGAAAAAACTCTCTCGTTTTTCCAAAATTCGTTTTCGTTTCCTTGGAATCCTTCCCGGAAAAAAAACTAGTCAAAATGGAAAAAATGGCAGTTTTGAGTTTTTTGGGGAGGGCGATTTTTTGGGGTAAAGGTGGTATTCCAGACCCCCCCTGAGCTAGTAAGTGGTATTGGGGGGTATGGGTCCGAAATCACCTGAATGTGACAAGTGTCCCTTCCAATACCACTTATCGGACCTCCCCCCTCCGTTAAAGTTCGAAAAGCACGGTGGGTCCGGAATTTTTTATGTTTGTGGATTAAATTTTGGGGATGTGTGAAGGTAAAGTTGCGGGAGGGAAAATGATGTGACTTTTATTTTATTGTTTTTGTTTTTTATTTGTTTTTTTATTTAATATATGTGTTTTCTTTTTTAATATTTGGTTTTATGTTTTATTATATTTCGTTTTTATTAAGTTTTGTTTTATTTATGTTTCATTAGTTTATTATTTTGTTTACGTTTTATTTTATTTGTTTTAACTTACTTTTTATATTTGTTTTTTTTATATGTTTTATTTAATTTATATGTATTTTTTATTTTATATGTTTTAATATATATGTTTATTATATTTCATATGTTTTTATTAATGTTGTTTTTAATTTGTATTTGTTTTATTTAATGTTTAATTAATAAACCCTAACCTTATTACTAATTTAACAACTAACTTAATTATTAATTAATTAATTAATAATTAGTCTAACATATTTTGATTAAACTAACTACACTAATTTATTACTAACATTATTAATCTATTATTCTTTTTAGCCTAAGTTTGTTTATTCATGGATGGGTGGCGGGCGAGATGTAGCCAATGGGACAAATGGATGAGGGAGTGAGTGGCGCAGAGGTGGACAATCATGAGACCCACAAATGATATTTGAATCATCAGATCTCCTATAATTATAGGACCCTAACAAAAGGCAAGACCAGGTCTAAAGGATCTGTAGTGGCAAGAGAACCTTGAGCCCAAATAGGCTCAAGGACTAGATCTAACTCTTGTGGGGGAGTCAGATCAAGGTTGGCCAAAGTTTGTTGGACAATGTTGTACACAACCTCAGCCATGGACAAGGGCATGGCCATGCCAGAATTCCATTTCCCTTCCATTGAAGCCGATGGGGAAGGTAGATTCCATGGATCGTTAAAGTAATTCATTCGAAAGGACAACACTTGAAATATTGCATCCCTAGGCTAGTCGGGAACAACCGATATAAGCTTGACATCACCAGAAGGCGATGAATAATCAAAAGTTCCCATCAACGATGGAAACAAACCAACACCTAAGTTGACAATGTCAGGATGTGGATTGTCAAAATCATCGGAACCGTGGAAGCGCTCGATTAAGGGTCAGGATGGGAGAAGGACAACTGTCAATGGTCATAGTCCAATGCTCATTAAGAAAACACAAGACTTGAAAAATTGTAGGAACCACTTTATGCATCGCATAAGTCCAACTCCTTCCTAACAACAGGTTGTAGTTGAGAGGCGCAACGACCACTTCAACTTCGATGCACATGAGTTTTCATCCCAACTGAACTGGGAAAGAAGGAATGATTCCATGTGGTCTTGTAACATACCTAGCCACCCACCGACCGGGTACGCTACCTGCAAGCCTTCCCTTGGACTTATTTTTCATGCTGACCTTATTTACTTCTTAAGGATGAATAAGATAACATATTTAACGACATGCACAACAATATCCAACAATCATGCAAGATCTAAAGATTATGTTAAATGATAATTAAATATACACAATGAAAATACATTCATATACATGTAAATGACAATTAAACTACATAGTGGAATACATTCATACACAGATAGTAATATCATGATAGAGAGCACTTATCTTTATGAAAGACAACACTAACTGGCTATAGACCAAGAACGTTCGACCCAACCGTAGACATCATTGCTCTAAATCCCAACAGCAGTGTCACCCCCGAGCCAAGGCTATGAATCCAAAAGGATAGTTCCAGAGTGTAATTGGGTTCCCAAACTAGTCAGCTCTCAAGCTCTCACGAGTTTCCCGACACCTACAACAATCTAAGTACCCATCTCTCTTCTACCTAGCCTTTTCTACCCGAGAGAATGGACCTCCACCCTTCTTTGTCATGCAGTCCCTCAGGCAGTCCTTCTTCTTCCTGCCAAGGCTTCCAGCACAGCTGGTCCAGAATCTCAATGTTGGAACTCTCAGGACTCGTAGTTGTGAGAAAAATAGGGCTAATGCCAATTAATTTCAAACATGCAGGCCCCAGGTCATGGCTAGATCACACCAGTGACCACTACAATCAACTATCTTGTGGCTAAGTTCTTCAGCAACTTCATTTCCTTTGCCAATCCAAGATGCAGGTGATGATGGATCAATGGACGAGTCAAGGGGGCTGCATGGGAGTGTGTGAGGTAATAATTAGTGAACAAGTCATCATTCCACTCCCCCCATCAGACCAGAGGTAGGTTTAAGTAACCTTGTGGGGAAAATAAGAACCTTCTGGCCTTCCCCAAGAAGTTCACGTAACCGATCCCCTCCCTTAGACAAAAAGGTTAATAAGAAAAAAATAGGAATAAACACTTAGTCCCTCAAGCTCCCTCTCTTGTGGAATCATACCCCCCTATAACTCTAGTCCTTGTCCATCTAGCTGCCAACAATGTATTTATTATTATTAATGATCAAAACATTACATTTCTTGGGCATACTGGCCCTTCAATAATTGTTTGGGCACTCTGTCCTCTCAGCATTGTAACAATACATTATTTAAATTTGGGGTTCAAAAACCTTGGGTGTTACATCCCCTTCCCCTTATTTTGGAACTGTCCTTAGTGCATATAAAAAACATAGATCAAAATCTAAAATTTATTCAAAAACATTGCGGGTACTCTACCCGCATGGCATCTTCATGCTCCCAGGTATCATTTTCAGGACCGTAGTAGGTCCACTGAACTTTTACCAGTTCTATAACTCGATTCTAGAGCATTTTGACTTTTCTATCCAACACCCACACTGGTTGAACCTAAAAGTATCCTTCCATCTCTACCTGAATCAGATGCCAATCAATAACATGGTTAGGATCATGTACATATTTCTTTAGTAAATACACATGAAATACATTATGCACATTCATGGAAGTAGGCAATGCAAGCATGTATGCAACCGGCCCTATTCTGTCAAATATTTCGAAGGGACCACAGAAACTGGCTGCTAGCTTTGTACAACTACCCAATTTCATAGAGATTTTCTTGGGCTTCACTTTCAAAAGTACATGCTCCCCTACTTTAAATTCTCTATCTGTCATGTTCTTTTCTACATAAAATTTTTGTCTATCTTGAGCTACCTTTAAATTCTTCTTAATCTTGACTACCTGGTCTTCCATGTCCTTGAGCAACTCCAGACCAAGTACCACTCTATCTACTGGGTTGTCCTAGCTCACTGGAGTATTGCATTTCCTACCATACAAGGCTTCAAATGGGTTCATTTTCAATGAATCTTGATACCCATTGTTATATGAAAACTCAACTAAGTGTAAGTAATCTTCCCACTTAGATGGCTTATCCATCACATACATTCTCAGCATGTCTTCAATTATTTGATTGACCCTCTCTGTTTTCCCATCAATCTGGGGATGATATGTTGTGCTAAAGTTTAGATTTGTGCCAAATCCTTTAAAAAATCCCCTCCAAAAGTTGGAGGTAAACTTTGTATCTCCATCCGAGACAATTGTCCTAGGTATCCCATTCAACCTAGCAATTTCCTTCATGAAAATTTCTGCAATATTAGTTGTTGTATGCGTTGTCTTCACACACACAAAGTGAGCAGCCATTGTTAATTTGTCAACCACCACCATGATTGAATCATGTTTCTTATTTGTTATGGGTAATCATGTGATGAAATCCATGGTGATCACTTCCCATTTCTTCTCTTGAATCGGTAATGGCTACAACAAACCCGTTGGGTGCCTATGCTCAGCCTTCACCTTCTGACATTCCATACATCGAGTGATGTAATAAAAAACATCCCTTCATTCTTGGCCAAAAGAATTGGCTTCTTATTGCTGTAATTGTTTTCTGGTAATCGTGATGTCTAGCATAAGGAACACCATGCATTTCCTTCAGTACTAAATTCCTCAGTTCTCCAGAACTAGGAACATAGATTCTATTTTTATACATGAGGAATCCATCTTCCTTTATCTTGTACTCCTTTATTTTCTATTGTACATCTCATTGCTGTAAGTTTTCCTTTACTTGTAGGTAATGTTGATCTATAACAAGACCATCTAAAATTATGCTCTTCAAGTCTGACTGATGCATACTGACAACAGTAGCATGCATGAGATGGACTCTACTACTAAGTGCATAGACAAATTTATTCTCCTTTCCCTTGATATGCTTGATATCGAAGTCATATTCACTTAAAAATTCTAGACATCTTGTTTGTCTAGCATTCAAACTCGGTTGTTTGAAAAGATACTTCAGACCAACGTGGCCTATCCTTAATTCAAATTTATTTCCCATGAGATAATGCCTCCACATCCTCAAGGCGTGAACAATGGCAGCAAGTTCCAAGTCATGCATGGCATAGTTCCTCTCATGTTCCTTAAGATTTCTGGAATCATATCCAATGACATGTCCATTCTATGTAAGGACTCCCCCAAGTCCTTCCTTACAAGCATATGTACATACCACAAAACTTTCATTTGGGTCGGCAATCTTTAACACAGGTGCACTAGTAAGTAATTTTGTCAACAGATTAAAATTATTTTCACACTTGAGTGTCCATTCAAATTTAGTTCCCTTCTTTTGCAAAGAGGTGACGAGGTGATAAATCTTAGAGAAACCTAATATGAACCTTTTGTAGTAGCTGGCTAATCCCATAAAAGATCTGACATATGACACATTTTTGGGTGTTGGCCATCCTCTAATGGTTTCAATCTTCTCTGGATCTACTGTTATGCCTTACTCTGAAATAATGTGTCCCAAGTAATGGATCTGCTTTTGATAAAAAGAACACTTACTCAACTTGGAATACAACTGGTTTTATCTCAATACTTACAATACCAATCTCAAGTGATGTTCATGCTCCTCTTCAGACTTAGAATAGATAAATATGTCATCCAGGAATACTATGACAAACTTGTCCAAAATAATTTTTGAATATGCCATTCATTAACCACATGAAGACAACTAGTGCATTGGTCAATCCAAAAGGCACCACTACAAATTCATAATGCCCATACCTAGTCCTAAAGGCTATCTTATGAATGTCTTCTTCCTTGATTCTTACCTGATGGTATCCTGCCCTTAGGTCAATCTTTGAAAATATCTTTGCTCCTCTTAGCTGATAAAAAAGGTCATCAATTCAAGGTAGCGGATACTTGTTCTTTATAGTGTACTTGTTCAATT
>JASDQU010360236.1:0-11805 GCA_032191745.1 Picea mariana | reverse complement strand
CAGAGGTCTGAGTCTTTTGACTGGACAAAGCTCAGAAGGTGCAACGCAAGTAGAGATCAAGGAGTGACCCTGCAGAGGAGAAAGAAAAGTCCAGGCCTTTGAAAATATGAGAAATTCCCTTTATTGAAGGGAAGTGGAGCCGAGAAGCAGAAGAAGCCTCACATCTGTTGGATTGGTAGCCCTTCGGTGTGCAGTGGAGGAGAGATCTCTTTGTTAAGATAAGAGTAGACGAGATTAGTTCGGGAGAATAAAGAACCCCACGCAGTTGTTGGATCAAGGTAAGGAGCACATATGTTAAACCCTCAAGTCCTTTGGACTTCCTTACTTTGATAGTTTTTAAATTTTTATTGAAAGGGAGGCAAAAGCCCCGAATCTCCGAAGTCCTAGAGTGAACCTACATCATAGATCACTAGGAGGAGTGCCAACCATTGGATTTCCTGTGTACAGATCTTGTTCGTTGGATCAAACCCAGACGTAGGAGAAGCATCGTGGAGAAGATCAGATCCCAACCATTGGATCTGCACGTAGGTGAGTGTGAGCTGTAGATCTCACGAAAGTTTGAAGATTCGACACTTCGGGATAATTTGGTCGTTGTTGCGCAAAGGGAAGAATTCCCTGAAGCTTGGAGTCAATCCAGGTCATCCATTGACGAGTGAACGTGAAACTTGGATCTCCACTCTTCGAGAGTCTGAGATTCGACAATTCAGGAGGCAGTGTGTATTGGAGTCTCAGAAATCCTGAAGCCCGGAGTTCTAGAGTGGATCCCAGTCATTGGTTGTTGGAGGACCGTGAGTTGTAGATCACCGGTTCGAAGGTATTATGTGTAGGATTGGAGAAAAGTCACGAATCCTGGAGTCCCAAAGTTCTTCGCAGTCATAGATTGAGACAAAGAGCATGGACCGTCGATCCCAAAACAGTTCGGGAGTTCGCCAATTCGACGTTTAGGGGAATTGGCGTGTTGTGTGGTTAAAACCACTGAATCCCGAAGCTCCAGAGTGTGGAGTCCCGAAGCTCCAGAGAGTGCCTGTTCGGGAGTTCGCTAGTTCGGCGTTCAAGTGATTTGCATCGTTGTGTTGACAAAACCTCAGAAGTCTGAAGTTCCAGAGCTTCAGAGGCTTGAAGCTCCAGATAAGCACCTTTCAGCTTAAGTCCTTGGTCCTAGCCCTCAATCACATGTGATTTTGGCTGAAGTTAAGGGGCTAGTGCCTGAAAATTGATTTTAAGATAGAAGGGGGCTCAGAGAAGGATCCCATGGGTTTTTTATTTGTACAAAACTGCATTTGGAGGAAAGCCAAATGGGCCTGTGTACATTGGAGGGGATCCAACAGGGATTCGAGAGATGATTCAATTCCTTAAAAGAACGATCTTAGACCGGGAGGTTGCGCGAACCCTTAGGATGGGTGGGGGTTTGCATCATATGGTATCAGAGCCCAAACAAAGTTTTTTTATGATACCATCAAATAGTATCGGAGCTTAGAAAATATTTTGTATGATACCATCAAATGGTATTAGAGAAGATTTTTGTTTGCAGACAATAGGAAAAGGAGAAGAAGGAAGAGTATTGATACTCTGTGTGAAGAACTATTTGCAAGTGTGCAATAGACAACAGACTTGCCAGGAGGGAAGGGAAAGGAGAAAATGGCTATTGAAGGCCATAGACAAGGTCCAAGAGAATACCACAAACATATGAGTAGAGAGGAGATGGATAAAGCGCTCAAGGAGAATCGAGAGGACCTCAACAGGTTGATGATAAAAATGTATTGCAAGGAAGCTAGAGGTATGAGTGGCCCATGAAGAGGAAGGTGAAGTGCCATATCCAACAATTGATTTCTAGGAAGCAGAAGCAAATATTGAGGAGGTGGATAAGGCAAGTGGAAAACCTCAGAAGCAGAAGATGGTTTACATATTTGAACCAAAATATGGAGAAAGCCTCAGTGAGGAGGAAGAGAAATCAACTGAAGATCTCATATATTTCCAGGAGGGAAATAAGAAGGGATCAGTTGAAGATCTCAAAGAATGTCAAGAGGACAAAAAGAAAAATTCAGGTTTCTAGGTGGGAAAAGAGGAGATGAGACTGTTTGAGAGTCTTAGGAACTCAGAGAAGAGTTCAGATCAGCAAGGAGTGCTGACAGAAAAGGAGGAGGAGATGAGACTGTTTGAGAGTCTCAGGAACTCAGAGGAGAGTTTAGATCAGCAAGGATTTCTTACTGGAGAGGAGAAGGATCAAAGGTGCATTATGATCATTGGGAGAATCATCGTATTCCTGCCAAGAAGCCCAACAGAGGCCAATACATGTGTTGTGCATGAGGAGGTGATGTAGGAGGCATCCAGAGAAGAGGCCATTGTGTCAAATGTTTTTAAAACTGATGGTTTATGTGTAACGACAGCTGAAGAAAAAGCATTATAGCCACCAGAGACTACCATGCAGGAGGAGCATTCAAATGCAATGCTCCCTCAGTGGGAGACAAAGTTGAGGTTACTTGAAGATTGGTTAGACGATCCAGAATCAGAGGAAGACTACCAGAAGGAGACAGTCATGCAGAAAGGAGAATAATTCCAGCATGAGGAGCAGCTGGATGAAGCTGGACTTACGCCAACCCAAGGAGAGGACAGAGAGATAGAGCAACTGGTAGAAAGAGAACTGTCAAATGATATGTTTGAGCAACAACTTAGTAACATTGTTGCATAATTGGAGTATGCAGTGGAGTGGCAAGCCAATGCCACAGGTAATGAAGTTAGCATGGGAGATCATCATGATATACCCTTTTATCTCTGTGAAGAAGTGGAATCCATGGGAGAAGGAGAAATAACCCAGAGGAGGCTGTCCAACAAGTCAAGTTGGAGATTGATGAAGAAGATGAGATGCAACAACAGAGCAGACTGGAGGAGAGGATCCAGCCCATGGACAAGTTGGATGAGGAGATTCAGGAAATAAGGAGGCTAATGCCGAAGTCAGCAAGGGAGACAATCAACAATAGGTGGAGGTTGACAAGACGATATTGCAGTGGCAAGATAAATGCAGCCCTACAACATAAAGTCTGGAAACCTGGAGAAAATCTTGCAGCAACATCAGAACAACAACAACATAAATGAAAAGGAGCAGATGGACAGCTCGAACATGGAGTTTGGGATCCAGGACGATCGCAATAGCAGTAACAGAGGGGCCATGAGAAGGATCTCATGATTTTGTCAGCAGAGGAGTATGATGCAGGAGCATCAGCAACCAGTGCAACAACGCACAAGGAGGGAGAAGATCCCAAGGAGAGAGAAGTGCCAACCTTCTCATTTTGAGTTAAATCTCAAAAATTTAATGTAATTAAATATTGTAATGCTCGAGGAAGAGGGAGCCATTGCATTGTGTAAGGATAAGTGTAAGTCTCCTTTAATGGCTCGCAGGTAGATGGATCTAGATCCGATTCAGACTAGATGTAAATTAATTGTAATTTAATGTAAGTAGATAGAGGAAGGCTCAAGAAGCCCCTCTTTTGTAAAAATCTCAATGTATTGCGATTAGATAGGAAATAGGCATTAGAAGAATTAGAGAAGGAGAGAAGATCATGAAAAGAGCAAGAGAAGAGAGGAGAGGAAAGAAGAACTGAGACTCTACTGCAGTCAAGTCTTGCAAACATTGTACAAAACATTCAGATTTAATACAAACGCAGATTTCCCTGCATATGAGTCTCTGTGTGTGTTCTCTATTTCTGAGTGTTTATTTTCTAAATATTTATTGTATATATTTATGAGTGCCATGAGTGCAATTGTGTTCCCTTTTCATGAATAGATATACTTCTCGATCTGTGTGAATTTTTGGGTTGTTCTAGGCTCTCAAGGCTAGTGCAAGGAGTGCACACCAGAGTTATTGGAAAAATCTGAGAAGCCGGCGCAAGGAGTGTGCAAGAGCCCAGTTTCGAGTTCAGGAAAAGCGTGCTAGGTGGGCACACCGGAACAGGTCATAAACTTAGAAGGGATAGTGCAAGGAGTTCATAGAGCGAGCACAAGGAGTGCACCTACACTCAGAGTAGTGTAAAATCTCAAGGGAAGGTCAGTGCAAGTGTGCACAAAGTAAGCACAAGGAGTGTGCATGTGAGTCTTTGAAGTCCAAGACAAAGGAGACAAGTGCAAGGAGTGCACAAAGCCAACACTTTGAAAAAGTGATGATCAAGGTTAGGAGGAATAGCACAGAGTGTTAGGAGGGCGTTGAGAGAACACTCTTACAATGTTCAAAAGTTCATGAGGAAGAGCACGGGTGCCTGGAGGGCACAAGAAGTTACATGAAAGAACAAAGGGTTGAACCCTTTGAAGCAGAAGAACTCCAAGCTTAGGAGAGACATCGCATGTGTGCACATAGATTATGCAAGGAGTGCAAAAGGTGAGAACTTTATAAAGTTCTAGACTGCACATAAGCACAAGAAGTGTGCATGTGACTTCTTTAAGTCACACAGCTCGGGAGGGAAGCGCAAGGTGTGCGCCGGAGGTTCGATTCTTTTGGATGGACAAAGCTCAGGAGGTGCAATGCAAACAGAGGTTAGGTAGTAACTCTACAGAGGAGAAAGAAAAGGACATGCCTTTGAAAAGCTGAGAAATTCCCTTTATTGAAGGGAAGCAGAGCCGAGAAGCAGAAGAAGCCTCACAGTCATCAGATTGGTATCCCTTCGACGTGCAACGGAGGAGAGATCTCTTTGTTCAAAGAAGAGTGGACAGATTAGTTCGAGAGAAGACAGAACCCTGCATAGTCGTTGGATCAACGTAAGGAGCATGACTGTTAAATCCTTAAGTCCTTCGAACTTTACTGCTTCGAAGGTTCTTAAGTTTTTGTTGAAAGGGAGGCAAAAGCCCCGAAGCTCCAAAATTCTAGAGTGAATCTATGTCGTAGATCACTAGGAGGAGTGTCAGCCATTGGATTGGCTGTGTATAGATCTGGGTCATTGGATCAAACCCAGACATAGGAGAAGCGTCGTGGAGAAGATCATATCCCATCCATTGAATCTGCGTGCAGGTGAGCGTGAGCCATAGATTTCATGTCAGTTCAGAGATTCGACACTCCGGGAGAAGTTTTTTGTTGTTGCGCAAAGGGAAGAATTCCCCAAAGCCCTGAAGCCTGGAGTCAATCTAGGTCGTCTGTTGACGGGTGAATGTGAAACTTGGATCTCCACTCTTTGGGAGTCCGACATTCGACAATTCAGAAGGCAATGTGTATTGGAGTCTGAGAACTTCCAAAGCCCAGAGTTCTGAAGTGGATCCCAGTTGTTGGATGTTGGAGTAGTGTGAGTCGTAGATCGCTAGTTCAGAGGTATTGTGTGTAGAAGTGGAGAAAATTCTTGAAACTCAGAGTCACATAGTTCTTCTCAGTCGTAGATTGCGGCAAAAAGCATGGACCGTTGAACCTAGAGCTCTTCGGGAGTTCGTCAGTTCGGCGGTCGGGGGAATTCGAGTGTTGTGTGGTTAAAACCTTTGAAGCCCAAATATTTGGAGCGTCGGAGTCGCGAAGCTCAGGAGAGTGCCCGTTCGGGAGTTCACCAGTTCAACATTCGAGTGATTTGTGTCATTGTGTTGACAGAACCTCTGAAGTCCGAAGTTCTGAAGAGACGTAGTCCCGAAGCTTCGGATAGGTGACTTTCAGCTTAAGCCCTTGGTCCTAGCCCTCGGTCACATGTGATTCTGGCCGAAGTTAAGGGGCTAGCGCTTGAAAATTGATTTTAATATAGAAGGGGGCTTAGAGAAGGAGCCTGCAGGTTTCTGATTTATACGGACCTACATTTGGAGGAAAGCCAAAGGGCCTATATACAATTGACGTCATCCAACAGGGATCTTAGAGCTGATTCAGCTCCTCAGAAGAACGATCCTAGACCAGGAGGTCATGCGAACCCCTAGGAGGGGTGGAGGTTTACATCACAAATTCTTTTTGATGAAAGATTAAAATTTGGATAAAATGTCCATGGATGTGAGAACTAGAAGGGCATAAGTTTTATATTTTTTTTGCTATGAGGATCGGACTTCTAGAATAGAGACACAATCTTCCTCAAACTTAAACTTAGTGGACATCAATATCAATGTCCTCACATGTAATTGGGCAATGTCCCTACTCCCTAATGCACTATTGTTGCAAGAGTAGGAAAGGATAAAAGAGTGATGGAGGAATTTTAGGCTAAAGACATGGGGCATAGACTTGAATTTCGTTCTTTGTTACTAATAGAAAAATTAGCATTTGATGAGGTATTTGCCCAAACTAGAGCTAAATAATTTTTGTTGCTTAGTAATCCTAGGAATATTCCTCCTAGGGCATACACTCTAACATAGTGCAATGTTGATTGCATTAAGATAGAGATGCCCCTTAATTTTAATACACACTTTTTCTGCATAATACAATAAGTATTATTTCAAAAATATAAGTGTTCTAAACACTAGAGAGAAAAATGAGACTAAATAATAAAAGATAATTTTGAGGTAGAGAAACACTATGCTTTGCAAAACAACCCAAAGGAATTTAACAATAGCTCAAGACTACTAATTAGACATCACCTATAATGCTCTGTTTATGATCCAAGGAATTATGATGGCTACTTTGGGATAAAAAATATAGGTTCATTAAAAGTCCAATGCCATGCATTATCCACTGATAATGAATATTAGATTAGGAGTTTTACTTTATAGTTTATAACACTATGTATTAGGTCATTTGGTTGAGTGTCCATAGTCTTTGTCACAAGTATAAAATGATCATTACAATTAAACATAGTAACAATATAGAAGTTTTGGAAAAATGGATTAACCTTGATATATTGCAAACATTTCACTGTGAAAAGATAAATTGATATAACAAAACAAATAAGAAAATTTATAATAAAATGATGCACAATTTTTTTTTGTCTTTGATATATTGCAAGGAGTAGACAACCATATAAATTGATGAAAAGGTGTCTATGTGTGTGTGTATTGTAAAAACTGAAATACAATGGCGGACATCTACAATAACTCATTTGGAAGAAAATTTCATGGTTAAGGTACTCAACTCACTACCTGCACTAACAGAGACATATACCTTATATTTTGCTTGAAAAATAACATACCAGTTTTAGAAAAAATCAAATTTCACCTAATTATTCACAATTTTTATAAATAAAAATTATGTATTCGGAAAGCTATTTCAGTTTCCTATATTTCATATTTTTACACCATATTCAAATTCATTGTAAAAGTACTTTCAATAATCCCTCCAAATTAATAAATTGTTTTTTTTTTTCTATGTTTGCTTTCAATATCTTACATTTCATGTTTTTACACCATATTCAAATTCATTAAAAAAGTACCTTGAATAATCCCTCCAAGTTAACATATTGTTGTTTTTTAATATTTCCATTGCCACTAACAAGTCATGAGAGACCATCATTAACTTGCACCCACCCACATATGACTTATAACCTTCTAAATGGAAACATACCATGGGTGTATGGTTTCACTGATGGTCTATGGTAGTGGAATATTGTAACAACTATAAGGCAAATAAATTTCTAAGTGGATCAATTCAATCCACTTAACAACTAAAAATGACATCACAAAATTAGTTAGAATTTCTGCATTCTAAGGCCTAAGCTTATCTCAATTGCAAATTGGGGCATCCAATGGGCATGGAGAAAAGTCAATTGTTGAATTTACTCCATGTTTATTGGATGCCCTGAAAATCTGCAATGGAGATAAGAATACTCCATTCTAAGTAACTCACTAGTGAGCAACATGAGTGACTTAGTAATTGAGATAAGGATACTCCATTCCAAGTAACTCAGTAGTGAGCAATATGAGTGACTTTGTAATTGAACAAATTCAACTTTTTAAACATGTACATTTTTTTTATTGACAAGGTAAATTTTCTCTAACAATTTTTTTTTTCAAAATTCCAATGATTTGAATATATTAAAATGGGCAACATGAATGACTTATTAATTGAACAAATTTGAGTGACTTATTAATTGAACAAATTTAACTTTTTGGACATGTACATTTCAAAATTCCAATGATTTGAATGTATTAAAATGGGCAACATAAGTGACTTATTAATTGAACAAATTTAACTTTTTGGACATGTACATTTTTTTAATTGACAAGGTAAAGTTCCTCTAACAAGTTTTCTTTTTCAAAATTCCAATGATTTTAATGTATTAAAATGAGCAAAATTCTTTAAGACACATAATTCCATGATCAAAATTCCATCAATAAAATATAACTATAACTTTTGCATCCATTAAATTATCAAATTTAATACAAATTTTCATTTTAAAAAATAAATTTCTAAATCTTTCATTTATCAACTTACCCCCATAAAGATTTCCCTTCTACAACCTCGCTGCACAAGGATAACTTTCACTCAACAGAGCTCACATTCAATCCCTTTGTCCATTTACCACTATAGTGGATTGTGTGGTGTCCATTTGGCTTAAAAGATTATGTGTGCTTTGTAAAAAAACTTGAAGTATTGTTTCACCTGCCTCTGTCTTGTTCTTTGTTGCTACAGTTATCCCGGTGGAAGCTTGGGAACAATAGACTTTTACCCATTGTTCAATAATCCGCTCAACAGTGATACGTTTTACTCCGAGTAATCATTACAGAATATATTCTGATAAGATTTAATCTCTTGTTTCCCTTGTTATTCTGCCAATGGCGTGGGCCAAGCATTCATTAAAATGTTTAGTTTTCCATTGTTTTTATAAAAATTCTTTTGGCTCAAATCCAAAATTTAAATGGCAATAATCTCATAACTGTAATTTCCTCTACTCAAAACTATGTTTCAAACATTTTCTACAGTCTCTAAATTTAATTTTGATTAGCAAACGTGTACAAAAGATTGATCGTCAAAAGTTTGGATGTAAGGAAACATGTTAACTGTCCAAGACCCAGAGGTATCTGGTAGGATAGTGAAAGTTTAGCTCTGCCCCCTTTCGGATCGCCAGGAGTGTGGTTTTCCTTGAATATCTGTGATGAGTCAGTCTGCATTCTGGGATAGCAGCCAGTGATGACTGTCTCCACTGATAGTTTGACATTCTAAGTTATGATAAGTTTTCCCACTTACTGTTGATTTGATATTCTGAATTATAATAGATTTTCCCACTTACTACTGATTTTACATTCTAAATTATGATAAATTTTCCCACTAAAAATAAGATAGATACAACTATTATCTATCTTCATCAGAGAACAAATGATATGATTATGTAACTGTTTCTTTTGAGATTTAGAATATATCGCTAAATATAAAAAAAATGAACCTGAGTTTTCGAAACTCGATGAATGGAATAAATGGCAAACAACCAATTACAATAAACATGTTATTTTTACAATAAACATGTTATTTCCATTTACATATCTGCATCCTGTAGCTAATGTGACTAAAAAAAGCTGTGCCCATACTCAGACGTGTCTTAACGCAAAACCCATCACACCCATCACTGATTTATATATCGAAGGCGGCTCTGGATGGAAATCGTGTGCGAAAGAAATACTGTAGTGGCCCACAAAAGTTGAGACTGGTCAAGATTGAGAAATCACGCAGCCAGCCATTTGAGAGTGGTCAAAGATTGAGAAATCACGCAGCCAGCCTGTGTGAGATAATATAATATAATGCCGACCAAAAGCTCCCTATCACCATACGGAACTTCAGATCTGGGAGAGGAGGAATCGGAATGCACCATTCACTTCAATCACGTGTTCCTGTTAGGTTACGTCAGCGACAACACCGACCCACTTCTCCATCAAAATTCTATTAATTCCGCCATCTTCCGCTCTCCTCAACTAAAAAAGACAAAACCGGACAGAAAAGACGAATCTTTTATGACTCAATGAATAGAATAAATGGCAAATCAATTACAATTACAATTAACACTCTAGGCAAAAAAAAATGGTCTGAATCCAGTCAGATTTTCAGGGGTAGTTTAAGCATCCTCTTGCTAATGTGAATAAAAAACGATGTGGTCCTACTCATTCAATGATTTATATCTGGAAGGCGGCTCTGGATAGAAATCGTGTGCGAAAGGAATACTTTAGTCACCCACAAAAGTTGAGAGGGGTCAAGATTGAGAAATCATGCCAGTGGGCGACAGTAGATGCGATGCCGACCAAAAGCTTCCTGTCACCAGAAAGAAAAAGAATTACTGTGCGAAAGGCAGCCAGTGGGTAAAGCTACCTATTACCATACGGAACTTCAGTTCTGGCAGAGGTGGAGTCGGAATGCACCATACATTTCAATCACGTGTTCCTTTAGGGTACGTCAGCAACAACACCAACCCTCTACTCACTCTTTATGACAGCAACAGCACCGACCCACTACTCACTCTGTATGCAGTGGTGTATACTGTTGTATATGAAATAACTTCAAATCCAATCTAATGGTGTACATGCCTACATACAGAGTATTCTCATTTAAAATAACTTTAAATTTGGGCGTTGGCAAAACGTTTTATTTTTTGGGTTTTTTTGGTAGGAATTGGTCTGAGTTCAGCGATGTAAATTTGGACAAAATCTCTATTTTTCTGTTGCTTAAATTGTCTTTCTGAATGCATAAATAGATTCAGCTTGCTGAAAAACTTCTGGGACACTCCGATTATACAAACTTAGCCACTCAAATCTGAAGATCCAATCATTCATCACCAGATTTTAAGCAAAATCAAACAAAAAAATTGGCAAAAAAAACCCCAAAATAGAACATTTAAACTACTCTTTAAATTTATATGAAAACAATAATATGAATCCAGTACTCACTTTGTATGCAGTGGCTTACACTGTTATTGTATGTAAAATAACTTTAAATCCAATGGTACACATAGTATTCTGATCTAAAACAATTTTGATGATATACTATCTACATATAGCACATAGCCAACAATATTCAATCTGCTACTCAGTATTGAACACTACAACAACTGGATTATAAACCTCGAATATTAAATATTCTCCGTTCTTTCCATTTTTCATTAAATTCTACTGTCATCTGAGACTTTCCTTAACAAAAAGACAAAAACGGACAGAAAAGAAGACTGTACACTGCACATTCAAAATATTAAATACTTTAGAGTGAGGTGTTTATTCCCCTTTCTTTCCAATTTACATTAAAATTCTGCCATCTTGGACTCTCCTTAACAAAAAGACAAAACGGGACATAAAAGACTGTACACTGCTTTGCTTAAAGCAGAACTCCAATAAGCGTCTCCCCACCTCAGCCTGCAGATTTTGCATTTCGAAGTCGAAACCTAGCGGATCAGTTTTGCACTATCACAAGCCTAAGCAGCTTTCTTCACACCGACAATCCTATCACCTTAACCTAGCAGATCAGTTTTGCACTATCACAAGCCTAAGCAACTTTCTTCACACCCACAATCCTATCGCCTTTAACAAACTCAAATCATACCACCGACACTCCTATCACCTATAACAAACGCAAATGTTACCATATTCACAACAACACTATGCCAGTTTTATAATTTTCACATTCTCTCTCGATCTACATCCAACAAAATAAACTACCCAATACATCTATAATTATTGATTGATGGAGTCTCCAACACCACTAACATTACATGCACTGCTTCCTCTAAGAATGATACATTCCTTGGATTATCCCTGATAAATGAATGGAACATTCCTTGGGTGGACGAATTGAGAGGAACAAGAGATTATGGTTGGAATTGTTACTAGAATTGTGAAAGTGTAGAATTTTATTTTTATAAGTATCGTGATGTAAATTGCATATATGTATATCGACATAGTGTGCATACAGGACGGTGCACAATTGTAGGGGAATGTAACATCCCCATTATAATC
>JASDQU010360233.1:0-11806 GCA_032191745.1 Picea mariana | reverse complement strand
TACAGGTTGAGGTACAGGTTGATGCATGGTTGATGCATGGTTCAGATTTATTGGTACAGGTTTACAGTGGTATATCTCACAGTGATAGTGTGACAGTGGTTCCATCATTCTACTTCTACTTCAGGGTGGTAAGACGAGGCAAGGACAGGTGGTTGTAGCCACCTTCCCATTGTAGCCGGAGAACATTGGGGGTTGTAGCCTCCTTATGGTTGTAGCCAGAGATTTGAGGAGTTGGAGCTTCCCTCAGGTTGTAGCCTGAGAAACTAGGGCGTTGGGGCCTCCTTCCAGTTGCAGCTTGAAAACAAAGGAAGTTGGTGCTTCCAATGAATGTAATTCTTTAAGACATATAAGAAAAATCATTCCATGTTTTTCTCCCGATTTGGGTTTCCACGTAAAACACTAGTGTACTGTGTATGTGTGTAATTGTTTATTTATTACTGCTCATTATTGGATAATAATTCTACGTTGATATAACATTTAAAGAAAAAGGATTATAATTACATTATTACTGATTCACCCCCACTCTCAGTAATCCAACAGATCTCTAGTTCATACAAGTCTGGTGTTGAACCAATATCTCGGATACCAATATATAACATCCCCAGCCACCCCTAGCTAGGCCACGTCACACACTTCTCTCCAAGTATGCTTTGATACCACAATGTAACGTACCCAGTCTCCTGCTGAGTCTCATTATCTTATTGTAATGTTTCTCGTTACTAGCACTTACAACATGATCCAAGATTGCTCTGAATCAACCAAATTGCAACATCCCCAGCATACTACTAGACCATGATACTCCAAAAATCCACTGTGAAAATACTATACTATACTATATTGTAGTCTGCGCAATATCACTTGAAGTAATGCGTTCAACCTCCATATGAGTCTCATCACACTAATTTTCACCTTTTAACACAAGTTTAAGCAGCGAAAGTAACTCAAAAAATTGTGCACACCAACATACCGTTCACACAACACAATGTGCACACAACCACCCTGGCGTCACACACCAATTATTATTTCCCTATGTGCATGGTCTATTTTCCCGAACGCACACATGAGTTCCAGCCTCCTATGCACACAGGTTACTTTCCTGCACACCCGGCCATTCAATCTTGTTCTTGAAGACTCATAACCAAAATTACAAGGTTAACTTAACAAGAATGACTATCAACATTTATCATATCAATGCACGACTACAAATAAAAGCTATGAGCACCATACTTACATGTACAAACAACATTAGACAGAATAACAACAATCACTTATATGCGACAACATACAACAATTAACCCATGTCAAACATAGATAAGAAAGCACAAAGTAAACAAGATAAGCACATATAAAAACTTATCTTTATGAAAGTCACCAACTGTGCGCAAAACTCAAACGTTCCTCCCAGCCATAGAATTTGTTGTTCATAATCTTTCAGCAATAGGTCACCCCCGAGATGGGGCTTAACTCCACTAGGGAAAAAGGGTTCCTAGCAACAAGCTAAAGTCTGATTCTCAACATAATTGCTCAGTCCTAGGTGCTCGCTAATGCAATTAGCCCACAGTCCCTCATTCCCCACGCACCTATCACACCCAAGGAAGTGTGTCCCTTCTCTACTCAATAGTGCCTCAGCTACCCCACTTCCCTTCTAGGGTTACCAACAACAAGATGGACATGAACCCTCTAAGCCCTATGACTAATACCCAGCGCACCAGGGAACAATTCTCAGCAACACTCTCACTTGGAGAGTATGCATGCGGGCCTAACAACCCGCTTCTTCAACAACAAATATCTCACCAAGAGAGATTTCTCACGGGCCTGACAACCTATCTCTTCAACAGTAAACTCTAATTATAGACCCACAACTCCTTACAAGCTTCTCTGTGGAGATAAGGTAATAGTCATCCTCTTCCTGGAACCGACTGTGAGTGGACAACATAGAGACATCCCTTTCTTGTGGATTCATAGCCCCATCTTGAGGGTGATTTGTTGTTGAAATTTGGAGCAACAAATATACAGTTGTGTGGAACGTCTTCCCTCTACGGGGGTTGCACATTTAGTTTAAAAGATAAGTGTTTATCTTTGTTACATTGTTTATATTTATGGGTTTCATTTGTTATGCATATACTATGTTCTTCAGTAAATTACATGATGTTATGTATTGTATAAATGACTGCATTTATAATGTTGTTAATGCATGTTGAATCCTTAATGCATTTCATTTTATCATGGAATTCATTTGTTGTGTATTCACTCTAGGGGAGTTTTAATAGAAAAATGTATAATACATTTTTCTATTAAATCCCCCCCCCTATTGGTACATTCCACTAAGTTACACTACTCTTATATATATCCCCTCATAGTCGTCCATCCAAGCGTTTTAAGAAATATATGTGTTGTTGTAGGAATGTTTAATGGGATTGCATTCATGCATTTATAATGTTGTTAGATGCATGAGTGTTTTAGCATGCTGCACTGCATCAATTTTAATGGCATCAAAAAATCATCAAATTGTCAAGTTTAGAAGTGGGGGAAACTACAGGGATATTGAAAGAGGACACTAGCCGAAGGTGAGGCTAAATGTCCATATTGGAAATGGTCATGGTTGACCAAACATGGTCAACCATGCTTAAGGTCAACCATAGTGAACCATTGTCAACCATGGCCACGGTCAAACATGGTAATGATCTACCATGGTCATGGTTATAGTCAATCATAATCAACCATGGGCATGCTTGACCAAGGTCAACCACAATCAACCATGGTTCTAGTCATGGTCATAGTCAACCATGATCAACCATAGTCAACCATGGAAATTTTCTGAGAGGACCTCACCTTATGAGCACTATGGGTAGTGGAATATTGAAACAGGACACTAGTTGAAGGTGAGGCTAAATGTCCATGTTCTAAATGGTCATGGTTGACTAAACATGGTCAACCATAGTCATCCATGGTAAACTATAGACAACCATGGTTATGGTCAACCATAAAAAACCATATTCAATCATAGACATGGTCAAGATCAACCATAGTGAACTATTCTTAAGGTCAATCATGGTCAATAATAGCCAACCATTGTCAACCATGGTCATGGTCAAACATAGTAATGGTCTACCGTGGTCGTGGTTATGGTCAATCATAATCAAGCATAGGCATGCTTGACCGAGGTCAACCGCAATCAACCATGGTCCTAGTCATGTTCATGGTCAACCATGATCAACCATAGTCAACCATGAAAATTTTGTGAGAGGCCCTCACCTTATGAGCATTGTCTATAGTGGGATATTGAAACAGGACACTAGTTGAAGGTGAGGCTAAATTTCCATGTTGGAAATGGTCATGGTTGATCAAACATGGTTAACCATGATCATGGTCAACCATAGTCATGGTCAAGCTCAACCATATTCAACCATGGTTAAGGTCAACCATAGTCAATCATGGTCATGGTCAACCATGGTTAACCATAATCAACCATGGTCAACAATAGTGAACCATTGTCAACCATGGTCATGGTCAAACATGGTAATGGTCTGCCATGGTCATAGTTATGGTTAATCATACTCAACCATGGGCATGCTTAACCAAGGTCAACCACAATTAACCATGGTCATGTTCAAACATACTCAACCATAGTCAACCAAAGTCAACCAAAGTTAAACATGGTCAATCATGGTCTACGATGTTGAACCATAGATAACCATGGTGAACCTTGTCATGCATAGTCAACAATAATCTACACGTTTATCTATAGTCAACATTTACACCCATGGTCAACCATAGTCAAATTTGGTCAACCAACTTCAACCATGGCCAATAATAATTTAACATACTCAACCATGGTCAACCAAATTCAACTTTAGTAGACCTTTGTTTACTAAAGTCAATCATAGTCACACATAATCAATGATGGCTAACCAAATTCAACTATGGCTAAACATAACCAAACATGGTCAACCATACTCTACCATGGAAAACCATAGTCTAATGTGGTCATCCATGGTCAATCGTATCATAGATATTTCATTATTAATTATATAGATATGGTCAACCCAGTCAATTATGCTCAACATGGCCATCTTTGGTTAGCCATGGTCAACCATTTCATATATATTTCATTATAATTATATTGATATTTTAATTCACAAATCTACTAATCCACCCCACACTAATAGTCGTAGTCTAAACGTTCTACGAAATGACTCTTCTCCACCGATTTTTTCCAGGAATATTTTCTCGAAATCCAGCAAGAAATTGTTAGGTTCGCAAATTTGAGTGATTATTTCTGTATAATCCGAGTGGCTCAGGGGTTTTTCAACATGTTGAATCCATTTCTGCATTCAAAAATGGGTTTTAAATAACAAAAATTAGTGATTTCGTGCAGATTTATATGGCCAGATTCCGACAAAAAATCCATTTCATAGAATAGTTAGACAACACCACACTAATGTACACCACTCAAGTTCGTTGTCAACTAGCACAACCATATAAGTAAAAGTGATCAACACAATTTTCCACCTTTCAAAACTAATGACACCAATTAACGTATATCAACCACTTTTACTTATGTGATTCTACTCTTATATAATGAAATGTGTAGCAGCGACCTGAGCCCATTTAAAATGCATATCATATCCTGAATTCTCGATCTAGTGACAAACGTACTGTGTACCGATGGGCATAGAAGTGAAATCCGTGTATGATTCTTACATATTATATCTTTATTAGAAATGGTGTGCCTCTAGGATTGGTTTCCAAGGTTAACAGAATTTATTGAATATGGAACTGGAATGTCGTTAATGGCCTCACCTGTCTCTTTTCATCGAGCAATAAGAAGCCTGTTATGCAGCATTCAATGGTGTGGTTGTATATTACTCGTCCTTCTTTCCTTCTTGTGCGTAGAAGGTTGTATATTGCTCGCCTTTCTTTTCTTTGCATGCTTTGGGAAACCTACACCTTTGCCTATAATTATTGGTGTGTCTAATTGTTCTACAAAATGGTTTTTTTCGTCGAAATCTGACAATTAAAATTTGCACAAAATCATTATTTTTTGTTGTTCAAAATCCATTTCTGAATGCAGAAATGGATTTAGCATGCTGAAAAACTTCTGGGGCGGTCGAATTATACAAAAAGAATCACTCAAATCTGCGGATCTAACAATTTCTCATTGGATTTCAGGCAAATGTCCCCGGAAAAAAAATCGTCATTTCATAGAACGTTTAGACTATGGCATAATTATTGACGTTGTCTAACTGTTCAATGAAATGGTTTTTTCGTTGAAATCCGACGACATAAATCTACACAAAACCACTATTTGTTGTTGTTTAAAATCCATTTTTGAATGCATAAATGGATTCAACATGCTTAAAAACCACTAGCGCTTATACATAAATAATCACTCAAATATGTGGATCTAACAATTTATCATCGAATTTCGGACAAAAATCCTCAGAAAATATCGCTAGAAAAGACTCGTTTCGTAGAACGTTTATACTACGACATAATTATTTGAATTATTTGACTTGGTAATATATATCTCCTTGCCTTTCGGTCTTTCTTTTCAATAAATGTGTTTAACTGTACAAATGAATGTTGTGTGTATCGGAGAGAGGAGGAAAGTAAGTGCTAAATTTATCTCTGCAACAAAGTATCGATCATATAAGAGTGTTTTCACGTCTGCAACATTTTTTTCCGGGTGAGTTTCATCAGCAAAAGGGACTCAGAAAAGGCGAGTAGCTTCTTTCTTTTTTAGCTTGAAAGATGGAATTTTTGAAGACTGGAGATTAAAAATTAATTTTTGATCTCTAGGTTTCGCAATAGCAGCGGAATGGAGATCAACTGATTGTTATCTTGAAAATTTGAAAATGTGAGGTGATATATGCTTGGTTTCTGTGATTTATTATGGAAAATATCAATCGTAAAGGCATTCATTAGAAAATACGCCTGAACTAAGGGGAAAAGGAGAAAGGATGAAATTTTTTTAGGATCACACGGTAAATCTCACTTAATATTATAAAATATTTCGAAAATTTTAAGCGAAAGGTGGCAAATGACGAGGAAATCGACAGGCTTATCTCAAATTGTGAGATAAGCAGAGATAATCGGCAAAAAGCAAAGAAACCTGAACCTAAATTCAGACAAAATAAAATTCGTAGGGATAGAAATTTGGTTTTCCAGCCATTCGGGAAAATTAATAAATTGAATGCGGACAAGAAAAAGAAAGGTGATGAACCTATCTGCATTGTATGAAGCGCAGGAAGATTTTTCTATGAATTGCTAGACATTTGCTTGAGCTTCTTCCTTACAGCTCATTTCTTCTTGTTCAAGAATTCAGACTACTTAGGTATTTACAAATACGGAATATTATAGCTTTAAAACCTGGATTTGTAGAAATTGAGAAAAGACAATATCACAGGCTCAAGAATAACTGCAAGGACCAATAACCTTCTCCAAATAAGAGACTGATCTATTAGATTTGTTTGTCTGATTACATTAAAGATCTCCTCTATTTATAATAGGTTGAGAAGAGACATCATTAATGAAGGTAGATGGATAACTCACTCATTGAAGTAATAAGATAAGGAGATGGTTGGGAAATTTACCCACTCCAATGATAATTCAAAGAAGCACATGGTGTTTGTCTGCAAACAACGAAGAAGGATGGCATGTCCTACCTGTCCTAAGTAGACTTATACATCAACGTCCCCCCATAAGTTCAACTTAGGGAAGTAAAAAAAAACTCAAAAAATATGGGTCCTGACTACTAGGCCTACTAAGGTACCCAATACAAACTCTCATAAGTGGAGAAAAGGAGAAAACCCGTAGGAAAAAAAATACTCTCCTAAAGAGAGAAAACAACATAAATAAGTGAAGGTAGGAGGTCTCAAGATAACCCCCGAGAGACAACTTCCTTCACCCCAAGCATCGATCATAGTTGAAGAAAACGAGGTGATGCCAAAGGTTTAGTGAAGATGTCAGCAACTTGCGCTTCAGTAGGAAAATACTCAAAGCTAAGAACACCATCCTCGATGAGTTGGTGAATGAAGTGCATGTGGATCTCAATGTGTTTGGTCCATTGATGTTCCACTGGGTTGCAAGAAATGTGCATGGCACTCTAATTATCACACCAAAGAATGGTGGAATGATCCTGCTAAATGCCAAACTCGGTCAGTAGTTGTTGAAGCCAAAGAACCTCCTGACTAGCAAGAATTGCATCACGGTACTCAACTTCAGCAGAGGATAAAGTAATTGCATATTGCTTTTTGCAAGACCATGTAATAGGTGTGGAGTCAAGACAATAGACAAATTAGTATGTGGAATTTTGATCATCAACCGAACCAGCCCAATCGGAGTCAGTGAAGCCCACAAATTGAGAAGCACCAGAAGAGTATTGAATGCCAAAATTGGTAGTACCTGAATGTACCTCAGAATGCACTTTCCTTCCTTCCAGTGAATCTCATAAGGATATTGAGAGAACCAAGAGACAAGTCCTACTGCAAAAGATATGTCGGGATGTGTATGAGTTAGATGCAACAAACTCCCAACCAGTTGTCGATACAGTGAAGGATTAACACGTGGTGAGGAGCAAGTGGCAGAAAGGGTAAATCCTGACTTAAATGGAGTACGGGCAAGTTTACAATCAACCATGCCAAAGTGCTAAAGTAAATCAAGTGCATACTTCTACTAAAAAATGGAGATTCCTTTAGAATACTGAAGAACCTGTAGACCAAGAAAATAATGCGGAAGTCCCAGATTTGTCATATCAAATTGTCCCATCAATGCTTTTTGAATACTCTGAATCATAGATGAAGAAATCCCCGTGAGAATTAAATCATCCACATACAGAACCAAAATCAAGAGATCAGTACCCTGCTTCCGAGTGTAAACTRTAGGATCAGAGTGACAACGATCAAACCYATAARAAATCAGAAAAYGGTCCATCTTCTCATACCAAGCTYRAGGGGCTTGTTTGATACCATATAGAGAACGTTGGAGCCTACAAACAAGAGAATAATCCTGCACAAAACCAGGAGGCAGCTCCATGTAGATTTCCTCATCTAAATCACCATGTTGAAAGGCGCTCTTTACATCCATTTGGTACACTGACCAGCCTTGGGAAGCAACAAGTGAAAGCAAAAAGCGTATAGAATTCATCTTCGCAACAGGGGGAAAAGTCTCAGAGTAATCAATCCCTTCAACTTGTGAAAATCCCTTGGCCACAAGACATGCCTTATGCTTGTCAATAGAGCCATTTGTTGCATATTTTGTCCTATAGACCCATTTACAGTGAACTAGCTTTCATCCCTTTAGAAGAGAGAAGAGATCCCATGTGTGATTCTTCATCAATGAAGAATAATCCCCTGTCATGGCAACATCCCATTCAGGTATGCCAACAACGTCAGAAAATTGTTGTGGATCATTTAAGATAGTATGACTCAAAAAAGGGACACCCATTGTTTGTGACTGAATAGGGGAAGAGGTTGAAGATGAATAGCTGAAATTAGTTGGCTCATAGCCATACCTGTCAGGCCTCTTTCTCTCACGAAATCTCCTCCTAAGATGCAGGTCTTGATCAAGTTGTTCATCTTCTTGACCAAGTGCAAGAAAATTTAAGAAGACCGAGCACCAATTTTTGGGTGCTCAATCGCTGCAAATATCTGTAGTTGAGATGTTCAAATCTTTCATGCCAAAGCCTACTCAAACATCGGCATGTGAAATGAAAGAGGAACCTAAGTAAGACTCAAAAGAAACAAACTTATACAGTCGAGAACTATGATCTACTTTTCCATATGCAACAACAGTGTTTAGATTTTGTAGTTCTCAAATGATTACATCATTAGGAGAAAACTCTATTGTTTTCACATTACCAGAATGAAAAATCGGATATATAGAGAGAATATTTATAGAGATGTCAGGAACAAGAAGAACATCATTAATGCACCCTTTATCTAACTGAACTGTGTCGGATCCAAAAGCATCCAGTTGCATAGACTCTCCAACTGCAATCTTTGAAATGCTACATTCAGATGTAGAAGCCAACAACTCATGAGAATGAGTCATGTGGTGTGAAGCACCATAATCAAGTATCCAGCTATTTGAAGATGTATACAAGGCTTGAGTTGATAAAGCATGTCCTTTAGTAGTAGAAGAAGGTTTGGGCACTGAAATCTTATGTTGCCTCATGGCTTCATTCAAAGCTTCAAGTTTCAACCAACACTTAGATTCTACATGCCCAAGTCCACCACAAAAACTATAGGTGTCATTTGACTTCTTCTTCCTTGTCTTGGAGGAAGACTCACCAGACTTGGAAGATGGAGGAAAAGGTATTTTTTTCTGCTGAGGCTTGGAGGTAAACTCACCAGCGAGAGAAAAATCTTTCTTCTTCTTATATCGAGTCTTGTGCTTAGTTTTGGAGGTATGAGCCACAAGAGCCTTATTGTTAGAGCCAGAAAGAGAATCTAATTGAGTAAGCTTAGATTGTTCTCTAGTAAGACACTCACAAAAAGTCTCAAAGGAAGGCATTTTAAACTCACTTCCCAGTGCATCCATAGTAGAATAAAATGCAAAAGAAAATACTTGATAAGGACCTTTTAGCTTGGATAAAATCAAGAAGATGCACTCTTCATCTGATTTTGTTTTCCCACACCCTTTTAGTTGTACCACCAGTAACCTAAATTTGGTAAGATAGTCTTCAACGGATGTATTCTCATCCAGTACGAGTGATGACAACTCTGCTTCCAATTGTACGGCTCGAAATTCGTTGACTTTTCCAAATAAGGAAGCCAACTTGTCCCAACTTGCTTTTAGAGTCTTACAATCAACTATGTGGAACAAAAAGCTATCTGACACATGCAAACCAATGAGGCCCATGGCTTCATCAAGTTTGTTTTGATAGGCGAACCTCTCGATTTCCTTGGTAAACACAGGTTGAGCCTCGACTAACATCTACTAGAGCCCGTTTGATTGCAACAGTTGTTGCATCTTAAGTATCCATGTATGATAATTATGGGGAGTTAGTGATCTGAAAATAGGGCGCTGATTTGTTATGCTATGCAAGAACTCTCTACTTCATTAAAATAATTTTTTTAAGACCTTGCTCAATGTCTTAATTATGAAAGATAAATTATGTGCCAAGTTTATGCATCTTCTTTTCAATGTTCATGTGTGAGGAAATTTTCTTTTAAATGATTAAATATGTGTTTTAAACATATACACAATAAACTTAACTTGCAGCAAATAAACCAACAAACTCACAACAATAACAAGCTGATAAAGGAGTTCACCCCCAACTGGGTTACATCTCCTTGAGCCTCCATCAATGGACTAGGCTCTCTGGGATTAATTTGTCAAAGATTCTCTTACAAGCTGCTGCTCAACTCCAATGGAAATACTGAATGTACCATTGGGTTCAAAATACATAAAAACCCCAGAAATGACTAATAGAACTCTGAAAAGGGATCTTGGCTCATCCGGGCATGACCTCTTCTACATGTGGCCTTGAGATTCCCTGAGCTTCTTTGTGGAAAAAACACCTGTAAAAGTCCTCAAATGCCTCTAAAACCTATTCCAATGTGTTCAGAGCATAACAATTAGCCAAAAATGACTATTCAGTCATAGAAAACAGACTTGGGCTCATCTGAGCATGGCCTCAATCAATGAGGGCTTCAAGCTCTCTGGAGCTCCCTGAAACTTCAACGGTGAAACACCTACAAAAGAAGTCCTCAAATGCCTTTGAAAATAGTGCCAATGGATTCAAAACATCCAAAAACCCCTAGCTGGGCTTTTTCGACACCTCATTTGGCCCAAAAATGAAGAAGATAGACCTCCTGTCATTTTCCTCCTTCAAGCTTGTTGTCTTTGGTTCGCCAAAATGCACCTATGTGCATCCAACCTAGCTCACGTGCTCAATCTAGTGCTAAAACCTAGCACTGGGTGCAACCGCAAAACGATGCGAACTATAGGATGGTTAGGGCACGCCTAGCCCCTAACCACCAAAACGTGGACATATGGGTCATATGGATAGGCACCCGAAACCGAAGGCTAACCGTTTGAAAATGTGCGTGCATGTGTGGAGTTGGGTCATATGGATAGGCACCCGAAACCAAGGGCTAACCATTTGAAAATTTGCGCGTGGTGGTTATATGGGGAGCCACATGTGACTGGGGGTCGGGGCTTAGCCCCGACCCGGACCGCGCCCAACTCACCATATGTTCAAACTTAAATATAATCCAACACGATTATATAACAAGCAATAACGTGTGGCGCGCCGGTTGATTGATCCTTGCCAAGACTATGGTGTGTATTGGAGGTCCAGGGTTCGATCCCCACAGACCCCATAAGCTTTTAAACAAACAACCAATACCAAACAAACGGGGTGCCACATGGTAGCCCATGCCTGGGCCACGTGGCACCAAACCATTGGACAAAAAGACGCCACGTGTCTCATCGTGATTCGCCCAACTACCAACTTAGCATTGACACATCATCAACTACCACCTCAGCGTCTAGATGTGCCACGTCAGTTGTACGGCCTCTGCCACATCATCTGTACGGACTGTACAGTCAACAATTTTTTGTTTTGCATGTTTGACGATTCGAACAGAACGTGATATCTCACTCATCCAATGCCCGTTTGAACCCGTTCAAGTTGCTTTGGGTTTGTGACATCGAGGGCTACACACCCAATCATTTTGAGGCAATTCTGAGAACTTTTATTTTTGAGCAAAATTTTGACCCCTGGTCCAGATTCTGATCACACTTTCCCACTGAAAGGATTTTGGACCCACAAAAGCTTATGATTATCTGCCTGAGC
>JASDQU010360232.1:0-11806 GCA_032191745.1 Picea mariana | reverse complement strand
CACAGTCCCTATGGTAGAGATTGAGGATCTTCCACCATCTATGTAGCCTCATGTAGTGGGGGCATCATGGACGTGGGTCCGACTGTTTTGGCATTTGGCAAACGTTGTTGATCATTACAACAAGGCCCACGGGCCTTGACCTTAGTTAGTCTAGACTTTTCACATGCCAAGAGCACTACTTGTATAAATTTTTTGAGGGCATAAGCCGTATGACTCATTACTAGTCATAATTTTGAGGTGCTCGTGTCCACCTATGTACTCTGATGATTATGATATTATATATGGAGTTTTATGTCTTTTTGTGTCTTATGGATCATATTTTCCTTTAAAAATGTATTTACATGTTTATGTGTATGTCTTTTTATATGTGTGCGAGATGCCAATCTAAAATTTGATTAGCTAGAGTATCTATAACTTGGTTTAATCTCCTAGGAACATGAAAACATGTAATATAATCAAAGCTTCATTCTAAGAGACGTACCCTAAGGAATCGTCGGTGTAAAATTGGATCATGAACATGGTAGACTCTATTTAACTCAGACACAACCAGTTGAGTGTCTAAATAGACCTAGAGATGAGAGATACCAAATCACAGGGCCTCATGAAGCAACTCAATAACTGCACTGTACTTGACGACATTTTTTGTGCTGTCACCTAAGCATATACCTCCAGACGATAATAATTGGCCTCAAGGTGTAAAAATTACCCAAGATGCAGAGGCAAGCCTCCGAGTGTGCTAGCTAGCACCATTTGCGTACCTAATGAACACCTCTAATTCACTTGACATCTGCCACAGTGACAAAAGATAACATCAAAAACAACACGTCCATAATACTAAAAGAAACTAGAAAGTAATAGTACAAAGACTATACATATGGTACAAAAAGTTACCCAAGGTGACCTACCTATGAGTAATACTTCTTGAGGTAGAGCCCATTTCTAGGCTCCACCAAAGCATTTACCTCAAAGTCAACTAGACGATAAGTGTCCTTTATAAGAACCTCTTTTATGATGAAGGGTCTGAACCACATGGGTTTGAATTTCCCTACCCCCAGGGGGTCCTTATCTTGTTCATAGACTAGGACAAGGTCCCCTTCAGAGAAAACCTAAGGACGAACAGACCGATCATACTGACAATTGACTTTATGCTTGTGAGCCTCATTGGCCAGGGCCAGATCACGATGCTGCTCATTGATCCGCTCAAGGTATAATAATCATTCTTCAAGTGGATAAGTTTCTCGCAATAACTGTACTGACAATTTTAGGGACATGATATGACATTCTATAGGCAAGACTGCTTCCATCCTGTAAACGAGTTGAAAAGGTGAGAAACCGGTTGCAGTCTTGACAGGCGTTTGGTAATCCCATAATGTCAAGTATAACATCAAATGCCAATTTGACTTGGTTGAGTTCATCGTTCGCTATAGGATGGCCTTAAGAGATTTATTTATAGCTTCCACCTGACCATTTGATTGGGAGTAGTAGGGTGACAAATGTTATTTCCGCAACCCAAGCTTTGATGTTAACTCGGTTATCATCTGGTTCTAAAAGTGACTGCCATGGTCCGTGGAAATCTCTCTCGGGATGCCGAACCTTGCTATTATCTGGTTGAATAAAAAAAAATCTGCAGTCTCTGCATCATATTTAAACGTTGGCATAGCTTCGACCCACTTCATGAAGTATTCTACGGCTACAATGATATAACGGTGCCCCCTAGTTGAAGGAGGGTTGCATGTAGTGTAATCAATCCCCCACTTGGGGAAAGGACCAACTATGATGATAGGAAACATGGGAGCGGGATGTGCCCTTATCTCTCAAGAAAAGATCTAACACGGGTGGCACTTCTTCATCGATTCAATACAATATTTGATTAGTGTCGGCCATTAGTAACTTTCTTATTCTCATGAGATAGTAAAGAAAAATAGTTGTATTAAAAAATATTTATTACACACTGCAAAACTTGTTTCATATGTTATTCTTGCTTATTCTCATCAAATAGTAAAAGAAATATAGAATTAATATAAATTGTTTACGATTCATTACAAAATTGGTCAAAGATTCAAGTATATATATATATTTATTTTATTTGATTAATAATTTTAACTGTAGGAATATATGTCATATAGTTTTTTATTATACCTTGAAAAGACATACCCGTGTATTGTTTATTAGTAATTTTGTTGCAGAAAAGAAAAATCATTGAAGCATTTAATATCAAAGCAAATAAAGATATTCATGCAAGCTTCCTAGTATAGATTTAAATATCACAAATAATGTATCTAATCATAGTATACTTTTATTTCAAATATACAACAATAAAAGTAGAAAATAGTTTGGAAATATATTTTGATAGTTTTGTAATAGAATTTCTTGTTTATATGATTAACAAGAAGAAGGAGAGATGAAAAACGTATATTTCTGATTGTAGTAAAAGAAAATAATATGTACATAGAATATATGCTATTCACTATTATGCAATGGTTATATTGTATAATTTGTTTTTTATCTTGATAAAAAGCTACAATAATGAGCTCTAAAAGTTGACCAATCAAATGAATTATATTGTTGTGCAAACTATGAATTCCAGTCTCACAAATGTTTATCACAAATGTTTATATTGTAGAGAATATAGATTATTTAAAAAACCAAAAGAATAAACAATAAGTATAACATTAACCTTGCATTTATAAGAGGTAAATATTACATGATACATGATAATATGAAATGAGTATGAATTCCACTCTCAAATGTTTATATTGTAGAGAATATAGCTTCTTTAAAGAACCAAAAGAATAAACAATAAGTATAACAATAGCCTTGCATTTATAGGAGGTAAATATTACATGATACACGATAATATGAAATGAGTGTAATATTCATTCAAGCCTTGTATTTAACTAGAAATATTATATTGTCTTATAAAATACTATGTAGACTAAGTATAGTAAATCTTTTCAAAAAGGGTTTTCCACGAAAATATTGCATAATACACAATAATATGAAATGAGTGTAGTATTCATTCAAGCCTTGTGTTTAACTAGAAATATTATCTTGTTTTATAGAATACCATATAAACTAAGTATAGTAAATCTTTGCGAAAAAAAAAGTTTTCGAAGAAAATATTACACCATACACAATAATATGAAATGAGATGAGTATAGTATTCATTGTGTTTAACAATACATCTTTGCGAAAAAGGTTTTCCATAAATGTAGAAATAATTATCAGAATATTTATATAAAGGATTTCCCTTAAAACCCTATAACAAAGTTGTGGTCGCATGAGATATACAGTTTGAGTTAAAGTATAACAACAACGAAACCCTAACCCCAATACATGGAGTCGAGAGACCCTGTACGACTATGTTATTTTAATATTCAATCACCATCATACTTATTAATTAGGAGTCTACCTCCTTAAGCCGTAGTTATGGAAAAAGTTACCAACCAAGCTAATAATTTCAAAAGGAAATACATAATAGACTCATCTAGATATTGTATAGATAAAGTATTGTTTGAACGACCGCCTGTGAATCAAGTTGTAAATAATGCGACTCAAATCCATCGAGATTCTCAATACCTATAATCTTAGCTTCTTTAATGAGAGCATACCCACGAGAACCCAAGCATTTGTGAGTAACAATGTCACTAAACAAGAAGTCTTAAAAACATTTGATAAAAATTATAGATTAAGAGACTACGTAATTATTTAATTATGTTTAAAGGTGTATATTTATTGATAATGGGTATATTTAATAGGTTTTTAGTATTTAATCAGTTTTGTATGGACAAGATTAAATATTGATGAAATATTCTTAGTCATCTCAATAAATCAATGGTTTTGATTTCAACCACTAACTTCCTCACTATTATAAAGACATCATATTTACATGTTTATTTTTTTACTTTTACTTAATCATATTTAAAATTTACTATGATCCCTAACTATTATTGATTAACAAAGATTAAAGTTTTATTACAGAGTGGAGAAATGTCATATACAACTGTAGGTTTAGTTTTCTTGACCAGCAAAAACCTTTAGATGTTCACCAGCCACTAGTTTAGTGCTGAGCCACTAATTTGGGGCTGTGCCAGTAACTAAACAATCAAAGTTTGAATGAGAGTTTAGATATTACCTTTGAGAAGAATGTAGGCGATTACCCTACCCGTTGGTAGACACTAATGGTGCCCACTCTCCTGCCTTATCAACATTACTAAAAAAACACAACATGATGTTAAGTGTCACGTTCTTAATAAAAAATTATTCCAGGCATTGGTATTATTCATCTTGTTCCAAATTTAAACGGAATTTAAAATATTTTCACAATCTATAGAATCATAGCTTGTTCTTACTGGATTTCAAATGGTGAAAGGATCAGAATGGTGGTTATTTTAAATGGTCAAATGTTTAGCACAGTAGTTATTGATAATACAGGTTTTCTATCATTATTTTGTAATGGTATCTTTATTTTCATAAATAAATTTGGCTATTGACAATACAGGATTTGTATCATTACAAAATTGGTATCGTCGTTTTCAGAAATAAATTTGATGAAGATAAATTTGATTGTAATTTTTAATTATTGTTTAAAAACATAAATATTAAAAATGGTTTCAAAAATTTTCAAACTCAAAATTATATAATTTATTAAAGTTTTAAATAAAATATTTAAAATTATAATGAAAATGTTGATAATAATAAAAAAATTTATTATAAAAATATTTTCGATTTTAAATTAATTATCTTTAAAAAGTAGTTTAAAATTATAATAAAAATATTGATGATAAAATAAAATTATTTTTTTCATAAAAACTATCAATTTGAAATTTGATTATCCTTCCTAAAAAAATACAACCTGAATTATAAAATTGAATAAGTTTTTAATTCTTATGGTTGTTATAGTTATGCTTTTTTCTTCCTTCACCTTATTTTATTATTTTGGTTTCTTTGTTTTTGTTTTGATTTTCTTATGTTTTCTTATAAGATTTTTGTGAATTTTAAAAGTGGGCCAGTAACAAATAGTCTTTTAGATATTCCCAAGAGCTATGACGAAAATTCTCGTCACAAAAATCATGTTAAGTTTATAACTTTTATAATAATTGTTCGAAAAAATAACTATAATTAATATACTCTTAAAATATTGAAAACAAAAATAGGATATTTTTATAAAAAATATAAAAATATATTAAATAAAATTTATAGTTATAATTTGTTTAAATAGTCAGATTACATTTAAAATATTTATTATGAATTTAAATTCACATAAATACAATGAAAGAATACATAATTTTAGAATTATAATTTTTTAACTTTTATTGAAGTCTTGAAGATTAAATTAATTTAAAATGTTGTTTCATAGCACAACATCATCATTTGGATTAGTTATTAAGAACATAATGCACAAATAATTTAATTTAAGGTTGCAGCGGTGAGCTCTTTTGTCTATAGGGTTTTCCGTTCATTGATTTTTCTGCGTACGCACTGTGCATTTATTTGTAATTTAGGGTTGTAGCGGTGCGCTCTTTTGTCCTTAGGGTTTTACAGTTCATTGATTTTTCGAGTAAGCACCGTGAATTGGTTGTAGCTCTATGATTTACTAAAGCACACTGAGATATCAAAGAGGCACATAACATGATTTAATGAGGGGTATACGTTTATTTTCCTGCTCATATAATGTTAGAGAAGAGGCTGCAGACACTCGAGGCGAAAAAGACATTCTCCAACTAAGTACAATTTGAAATATCCTGTTTAAGCAAAGAGCTAAGGGTTAGAGAAAAATAATTGCATATAAAAATTAAGTTAATAAGAGTTAAGTATGTTTTATTGATCATAAATATGTATAATGCTTGTACAATTAGAGTTTAAATGTTTAAATATATTTATAAAGGAGGGTTTTCTTTTTAACAAACACTGGAAGATAAAATTTTAATTAAAAAGGTTGCCTGAGCACTCAAAAACATACAACACTCAAGAAAAAAATACAAGATACATGCATCATAGATATAAAAACATACAACACTAAAAAAAAATACAAGATACATGTATCATAGATATAAAAATAGATATAAAAGCAGAGAAGAATTTCTCCAGATTCAGTGTGAGATCCTCAGAACAAGCAACTATTGGCGAATCCCTGAAGAGAGCCTTACAATTATGGGTAATAATAAAAGTTGAAATGAAGGTGGTTAAGGTTTCACCTTTTATATAAGCCCCAATCACCAACCCTATTATCAAGGGGGAAAACAGCAGAAACTATGTAAATGTATATCTAAAGATATGGAGAAACGTTGGCTTGTATAGCTTTGTTGAGAATGAATATCCATCCATTAGATACATAGTGTGGTTTGGATGCTCCTTTGAAGTATCCTTGGTGTGGTTTGGTTTGGATGCTCATTTGAAGTAAATGTGGATTCAAAACCTAGTGCTCTAACAATGTATACATTAAATATTGTTTGTTGGACTTGTTGGAAAATCAAACAATCCCGCTCTTCACAATGATGTTCAATCGAAAAAACAAAAAACTAATCCATCGTGCTCATAAAGGAAGAGTGTTTTTGAATATTCTACCATTATCATTCTTTAAAAAAACCCATTCATCATGGTTGTGCAGGTTAATGATACAAAAATGAGGGACCACAATCCTCCAAAAAAAACATGAGTGTAACAAAGGTTGAGTGTGTAGATCCTAAGTCAAACTAAATCTTGGCTATAGGTCATATGGATTTTTTCCTTTCTTCACTGTTGGCACATCTCACTCAAGGCAATAATCAACCTCTATAACTTCTCATAAGATAGGGAGTGTCAATAAGCACCTTATAGTAATTAGGGGTGGAATGTTGGCAACATAGGAAGATTGTATGTAATTTATATTATTGTAATATGTAATTTCTAGAAGATTGTTACAACATTGTTAGTAGATTTTAATTAGAGTGTTAGAAATATAAGTTAGGGTTAGTTAAAATTAGTCTTAGATGATCATTTTAATTAGTTAAAAGATTATATCAAATGATTTTTAATAATATTTAGATTTGTAGAAATCTATATCCTATATATTCATGAATATATGGCTTTTCATGAAAGAATAATTTTGTTTGTGAATATTGTCCAAACTCTAGCTATTGATAGGAGTGATGGAAAATTTAAAGAAATGATCAATAGCAATAGTGGTCTTAATATTTCTTTGCCTCAAATACCCATCTTGAAAGGTGAGAATTATGGTTTTTGGAACATGAAAATCAAACCCTTGTTTAGTTGGCAGAAACCTTTTTACATCTAACAAGTAGTGCATGATTTACATCAACAAAATAGAGGAGGCGTGACATGTGCTACAACAAGCATATCAAAAGTTATGTGGTAAAATTTATTAAAATGAAATCTCTTAAAAGAGATGCTTAGACTCTTTGCATGCATCTAATGTCTCTCCATTTATGAATATGTTATTTTTGGTTATTTATGTTATGAGTTTTTGAGAAAAATATTTATACTAAAATTACATAATCCTAAATATTGGTGATGAGGGATATTCTTGTAATTATTATCTTTAATTTATTTTATTTTACTAGAGACAAAATGATTAGAGAATGCGCTTACAAAAGAGTAATTCATTATTCCACTGGAGATTGAAAAGGGATAAAAACCAGGAGAGTAAATATTGTCCACTAGGAGCAAATGACTTGGACATTGTGGTCTATGGTTGGGAGGAATTGAATTTTCTACTCATTTTGTTCCTAAAATTTTTGTAGTAAACCCATATGTTATTCTTTTTTATTTTCAGCCCACTTTCTTATTGTCATGACATAGTAAAGAAAGTTAATTGTATTAAAAAATATTTATTATAGCTTGACTTGTTTTATATGTTATTTTTTCTTATTCTTATGAAATAGTAAAAAAAAGACAAAAGAAATATAAATTATTTATCATTTATTACAAAATTGATTAAAGATTCAAATTTATATATTTTTGTGTTATTTCATTAATATTTTTAATTATAGGAAGAGATGTCATATCATTTTTTAGAAAATGCATACCTATCTATTGTTTATTAATAATTCTATTGCAGAAAAGAAAAATCACTAAAGCATTTAAGATCAAAGAAAAGAGAGATATGCATGCAAGGTTCCTAGTACAGATTTAAATACCATAAATAGTGTATGGAGTCATAGTATACTTTTATTTCAAATATAAAACAATAAAACTAGAAAATTGTTTGGAAATATATTTTGATAGTTTTGTAATGGAATTTCTTGTTTATATGGATTAACAATAAGAAGGAAAGATGACAAAAATATATTTCTCTATGTAGTAAAAGAAGATAAAAAAGGATAAAATACTATATCCTTGTGTTTAACTAGAATTATTATCTTCTCATATAGAATACTATTTATATGAAGTATAGTAAATCTTTGCAAAAGGGGTTTTCCAAAAATACAAATGTAGAAATAATTGTGAGAATATTTATATAAAAAATTTCCCTTGAAACCCTAGACTAGAGTTGTGGTCGCATGAGATAGACAATAGACAATTTGAGATAAAGTATAGCAACAACGAAACCCTAAACCCAATACATGGAGTCGAGAGACCATGTACGACTATGTTATTTTAATATTCAATCACTAGCGTAGTTATTAATGAGGAGTCTACCTGTTTAAGTCGTAGCTATGGAAAAAGCTTCCAACCAAGCTAAGAATGTCAAAAGGAAATACATAAGAGACTCATACTAGTCATCTCGATATTGTATAGATAAACCATTGTTTAAAAGACGGCCTCTGTGAATCAAGCTGTAAATAATCCGACTCCAAGAACGAGTTCGCTACCTGTCCTCAGAATTTAAGCTTAGTGGGTTGCTTAATAAAAAGAGTACATGCTGATGTAGCCTTCCATATATCGGAGTGCGCTCAAGGGAATAAAATGAATCCCTACGCAGAATAAATTATGTTGTTAAAAATAAAAACCACAAGAAACCAACATAAAACCCAAATACACACCTTATGAGCTCAAATTATGTTGTTAAAAATAAAAACCACAAGAAACCTTTTGAGCTCAAATTTTCCACCGATCTTCTAAATACCTATATTCGTAGCTTCCTTACTAATAGCATACACACAAGAACCCAAGCATTTGTAAGTAACAATGTCACTAAACAAGAAGTCTTAAAAACCTCCGATAAAAACTAGAGACTAAGCCACGTAATTATCTAATAGCTAAACAGTCAAAGTTTAAGCGAGAGTTTAGTTGTAACTAGAGATTTTACCTTTGATAAGAATGTAGGCGGTTACCCTAGCCATTCGTACAGACTAACCCCATTACCTCACCTGCGCAAGGAGTAAATCGATTTGTATCGGAAGTAATCATAAACGAAAAATGTACACATAATTATGTTGCACTATAATAAACATTCTAGAAAGGAGTCCTGATCTCTCGAAAGAATAAAAATGTACATATAAGTATGTTGCACTATGATAAAGATTCTAGAAAGGAGTCGTGAGCTCTCGAAAGAAAACACTACTTGAATGTTACAGTGATAATGATGGTTGTTTGGAAGGTATAAACCCTCGTAAGGCATATACTCAAGTTACAGTGATAATGATGATTGTTAGAAAGGTAGAAACCATCGTAAGGGAGAGGGAGTACACGGTAGAGTTCAAGAATTTAATAACGATGATTGGTGCATGCTATACAACTGTGACTAACATGAATTGGTATTCCCCTAAGTGGATTGTTGAACGAGTATAAGTGCTTTAATACATAACGCTCGGAGAGTATTCCTCTATGGGAAATATGACAAGTATTATATATTTAAATGATATCATTGCTTTATAAAAATATTGAGAGAAACAATAACCTAGTATGGAATCTAATAGTGAGTATGGTAGTCTTTAAAAACAAGGAAGGTTACAATTAGACAAATTACATACAATCACACAACTGTGATTGTATATTATTATTGAACACAATACACAAGTATATATAGTTGGACTTAGATTCAACTAATTCCACTCTTTGAGGGAGAGGTTGAGAGAATATCTCAACATCCTCCAACAACCCAAACCAATCCCCAAACTCTAGTAAGCATCATTAATGAAACATTATCTCTAACACCCCCCTTTAATATTTACAATAAAAAATCTTACAATAATGAAATCACAATTACACGACATACAATACTTGAACTTTGTTTGGCATGGTCTTCATGAGATTCTACACTCACTCTAATGTCTCTAGACTACGTTCTTTCTCATCCTCATCTTCGAGCTTACCATTCAACTCATCTAAAATGTAAATTCTTCAGACCATCATTCGTAAACTTGCACAATAGACAATATTGACAAACTCAGCTCACCGGGGCTTCCATGAGAAAAATTGTCAAGTAATGAATCATCCTATGGACATACCTCCATTTGTCAGATATTTCGCTTTCAGCTATCAGTCAGTTTGTAGAAAGGTAGTCTAGGTACAGAATGTCTTCAAAAATCAATTATACAAGGTGACTTCCAATCATAAGAACAATTGTTCTTGAAACCGGGGCTGCCAGTTTATATCAAGATATAAGACTTCCTACTTCCTTTACAACATAAGTGGCACTCACACAAGATATGAATCCATCATCTTGGATCTTCGTTCTACACCTGCAACTTGTTAGAGTAGTCAATTCTAACAATCTTTGCTCTTTACACATTGAGTTGACTAGACTCAATATGTTTCAAATTCCAAGATCTCATACAATATTCAATGCATATTCATTAAATTCATAATCTCTCAAACTCACTAAACTGTAACTCACACATACTTGCACAACACACACACACACACACACACACATATATATATATATATATATATATATATATGTGTAGAAAAATAGGTAGACCTTCTACGACGGCTTCCAACCAATGGCAATCTGGTGTTCTGCACCCAATTTATCGGCAATAGTTGAATAGAACTGTAATACATGATCTCTCTGATTTTCTGTGGTCTTCAACATTTGTTCTTGAACATGTGGGACTTTGGGACAATACAAAAGATCCATTTCACAACCTTTGAATACATACAAATCCTCACCGTAATGTCTATCTTGTTCACCAAGGCTCTTGTGCGCATGAACAATAAGCAAAACTAAATTCTTGAGGGACATACATATTCATATATAAATTGAATGAATAAAAAAGAAAACATCTCATCAACTATGAGTTTTGTGTACTCTCATTTCATTGAAAATTCATTGCTCCAATGATGGCTCTCACTTCAACGATTGCAGTAGACACATCGATGGCTAATGGCTAACTACCTTTTAAGTGCTCCAATGATTCTCCAACACTCCATAGTGGCAGCTGTATGCAAACTGAAAGTCAATTCATGTTGAGCCTTCTTGTGCACCGAATAAAGTCTTTGATCAATTCTTCAAGATCAGTGTATAAAATCGAGCATAATGAATTCAATGAATGGCTGTCAAAACAAAGGATGTGTTAAGCAATCAACAACTGCACGTTCCATACAGAGTCTCGGCCATAGTCCAGTTAGCTTCAGAGAATAACGGCTTCAAATCAGGTGACTCCTCTCAACCATTGACAAATGCAACTCTCAAATAAAATAGAGCTAGCATAGAAATGAGCGATTTCTCAAACCCTATGCAGCTCGCTCTGATACCAATTTAAAAACAAGGAAAGTTGCCATTAGACAGATTACACATAAACACACAACTGTAATTGTATATTATTATTGAACACAATACACACATATATATAGCTGGACTTAGATCCAACTAATTCCACTCTTTGAGGGAGAGGTTGAGAGAATATCTCAACATCCT
>JASDQU010360230.1:0-11705 GCA_032191745.1 Picea mariana | reverse complement strand
CCTGTTCAGTAGAGAATAACATATTCTATAAACAAAGAGAAGCTCATTAATAACATATTCTATAGTATTTTACATAACTAAATGCATGTTTATTTGATTATATATTATTTACTCATATAAATAATTTGTCTTTTATGATTCATGTAGGTCTTGGTGATGGAAATGCATCTCGTGGACAACTCTTATCAAGTTGTATGTGCTAATGGATTTGGCGAAAGGACAATGATAAGGTAAGGGTTTTGATGTGTTTTTTAAAGTAGGCTTTATGCTAGTAAAAGTTCACAATCCTCATGAAAGGATAGAATTGGATTTTTGGTAGACAAGCATCAATTGTTTTAACAAAGTATGAATCATAGACTGTGGTAAAAACCTTTTTTTGTATTCTTACATTGACCAATACAACTATAACTTATTTTTAGTACAAAATCTTAACCCCCCGCCNCCCCCCCACACACAAAAAAAATATGAACCCTAAGTAAACAAATGATAGAATATAAAGGGAGAATATGTACTGATCGAAGTGAATGAAGATACTAATATGAATAATGGAGTGGAGAGTGCACTCTAGCCTTGAATTGAATGATACTTGCATCCAGCATGTCTCATTGTAATGTATGTTGTGATAGTTGTGTCTTCTCACTATAATGTATGTATCTATGTCCATCATGAGATTCCTAGAGAACCACCTATTATTCATGATCCAACACATAGTAGTCAAGAATCCCATCCATTGCTAATATGTTCAAGTACCATATGATTAAATAATAATTTGTATCCTTAATTATGAGATATCAATATTTACTATCACCATATTCTTCGAGTGAATGTAGATTTATATTTGAAGTTGGAAATATTAGTGAAGAATTCAAGAACTACTTCCATGCAAAAGATATCTACATTCAACACTTTATGAGCTATCCCAACATTTTTCCAATTGTGGATTTTCGAGAGGTGATTAGGTCCCACATTTTATTTACCTATTTTAACCACCACCTCAAAATCAAACTCCTAAAATAGCAGCAAACATGGATAGAATTAACCTTCCAACATTGTATTGTTAACCAAATACTTGACCACTAAATTATCAATGGACAACTTGAAGGACTGGTCGAGAAGATAATACTTGAAATTTTGTAGCATATACGCCATCACCAGGCCTTTGCCTTTCATAGTTGTGTAATTACAATTTTTTTTCTAGAAAATTACCTTGGGTGGTGTAGCATGTGTTCCCCTAGCTATGCCAACATGTTCCTAATGCAATGGTAGTGGAATCCACATGGACATGAAAAAGTTTTGACCAATTAGGAAAAACAAGAATTGGAGCCATAACCATCCACCATTTTAACTTGGAAAAACCCTTTTCACATTCTACAATCCATACAAATGGGACAAATTTTCATAGTAGTTCCTCCTTCTACATTATTAGTTCAGAGTTTATTTTTATCAATCCAAATTCCATAGGTGAATGTGGTTGTGGAGAATCATTTATGACATAGCCACGGATATTAAACTATTTTTAAATAACTTCACATTGTTTTCAGAAGATTCCCTCAAAAGAGGGAAATAAAAGTCTCCTTCATCAACCGATTCTTTGATGGGATTTTTCATATTTTCATAAACAAATCTTGGAAGAACTTTGACATGTACATCTAGATTTCAAAGATGAAAATATGCTCACAATCCTGAAAAAAGGGTGACCTTCTCCAATGCATAAAAGATGACTTGAATACTTTTTTCCATGCAAAGCTTTTTACTTTTGAACCAGAAATAATCCCCTTAGTACATGCCCATCTATTGTAGGGTTTCACCATGAATTAAAAAATTGGGAATTTACCATTGATCTACCTTGATTTTAAAGAAAATTGCAGTGGAATAGTTGGCCCACAGTGACGAGGGAGCTGATAGGATGACTTTCATGTTGAGCCAATTCACATTATCGGCTGGTGTTTTAGCTCAGCCTCTGTCAATATTTTATTCTTAGGTGTTGTTTTGAGGCCGAGACAAGTTTTTGGCTGTTCATTTTTTTAATCGTCCTTGCTCCTTGCCCTAATAAAAAATTATTTTTTGTAAATGAATCTTCTTTCTAGTTTTTGTTGTTTTGTTCTCTCTTTCCCTCATAGTATCTCGCTAACAGAGCTGTCATCTTTACATTTTTGGTGAAAATTTCCTTTTTTTCTCGCAAACAGAGTTTTCATATTTTCATTCTAGTGATTTCCATGAACAATAATTTGAAACCAATCAAATACCTCACGAGATTTTGATATCTTACACCAATTTGTAATATACCCTACACCATCATGACACATGGTATGTTTTTTATAAAGACTCTAATTATAATCGCATTAGTAACTTAATATTTTAAAAATTGGTCTAAACTTTTTTGCAGTATAATAATGATGCTTGAAAGTAGGTATCATTGATATTCTAATTATTACACTCCTAGGACAACAACACAAATAATCAAATATGATTAAGATCCAATTCTTTGCACAACAGAGGATACATAATAACATACTGAATCAACCTTGTAATGAATCTAGTTGTTGCTAGCATGATAAGACATCACCTTCTTAGTAACATTTGAATAGTACACCTAGCTTTCCAAGGACATTTTTTGTAATATATTTCAACAAGTTAAGGCCAAGCAACAGATTTATGGAGCTCTGGCTAAGAAACCCACTGAAAAATTCCGTATATACTGTAGCAATAAGTCGAACAAATCTCTTCAAGATGCTAATAATTGTGCCTCTACTTTGTGGGAAAATTTACATATTGGTGACAAGGACATCTATATTGAACCATGTTTCACTATTTTCACCAAGGCATAGTGCAAGCCACATCACCCAACATGGAAGAGCACTAATTATATCATTAAAGACAAGCCAAATGAGGCCATAACTGAAGGAACTAGCAAGAGAGATAGTAGCAATAATGCCCCATAGCAGTATCTTGTTGCATATGAATCTTGTCAGAAGACCCAAGTTCTCTCCAATGTCATTGGCTAGTCTGAGGTTGTTCAATAACGCTTGGTTGTAATTTAAAAAATCTCCTTCATCTTGTATGAATACAGGGGAAAGTTGTATGGATTGCCATAGGCTATTTGAATCCAAACATTAGCTGCAAAGCCCATCCATGGGGCTACCTTGGCTATTGAGTTTACTACAAACATCACTCACATAATATAAACAGTTCGTATAAAGGATATGAATAATAAGGAATCTGCATGTGATATGTATCAAACTTGTGTTTAACAATGTAACCATGGATCCACATGCCCTGTTTCAAAGCTACTAAACTAGTAAATACTGGATCACATTAATAATGGTGGTGAAGTTTGGTTTCATTTTCGCTAATTGCATTTTATTAAAACAAATGCACAAGGGATTCATTGGGATATATGTTATGGGCATATCCAACAATCATTATATTATATTCCATGACACTAGATTTCTTGTAAACATTTTGTCAAAGAGATTCTATGAAACACCAATACCACCAATCTTGGCAAACATGTCCATGAGAGAATTGACCACCAAAAACATCCCGCTTTCAAACTTTGACATCACGAAAACAATGCTTGCTATAATGTTGTAATCAAAATGTAAGAGTTATTCTACAAGACTTATCCAAAAATCCTAGAATATTTAAGAAGGTTGACTTGGGTGCGATATGTTGTCTAAGATGCAAGAGCAATCATTGAAGTTACCGCAAGCCACTTATTTAACTGAAGTAGCAATTATTCATATGCATCAAATGCTTCGATAATATTCATCTAGTCTTACCATCATATGTGATCAATGTCATTTTCTCAACCTAACCTCGTTATGACCCATCGCCCAAAAACCTGATAGTCACTATATATACACAAACAACCATAGGACCTTTATACTGTTAATTTTATACTGGTGGAGTCTTCGACCATGGTTTGTATTTGTAATCATAATTATTTAATTTTACCTTGGGCCAAACTTGGTAAACACAAATAGTTACAAATAGTGCTTCTTATAAAAATTCTTTGCAGATGTTTTATACACATTTTCAATATTGGATTGCACCTTTTGGTTTTCCACATAAAGCTCTCAACAACTTTTTTGTTGTGAATTTTCAAATTTTTAGGTCTTAACTTACATTTAGTTATGTTCTATGTTGGTTTCCTTTTTTTTTTCCCATTCTATTAATGTGTAGCAAAAGTGCATTCACTCCATTTAGTTAGCAATTGTATCCCTCTACAACTGACTAAACTTATAATCATATATAGCACAAACTTGGAATATTCTACAAAAGTGTTCTTTTAGAGACTATAATAAAGGTAAGTATTTTCCTCAAGTCCTCGCTTGCATTCATATCGTGAAAATTTCCACAATGATCTCTCTCTTTGAACAATAACCTTTCAATCTCAAGTTTTAATATATTTGCATCTTTCGAGACTGAATAGTTCTAATATTTCTATCATTAATGATTAACAGATAATGAATTGTGTTAAGTACTTTCAACAAGAACAGTGAAAGTAGGTAGACAATAGGAGGGAAGATTGGAATCAATATGCTTGTGTCCTTCAAATTTGGTTAAGAGAACAACTAGATAGTCTAGCTTGCATTGAAAACAAAATTGGAGGGGACTACAAGGTAAACCTGGGATATCATGCAACTCTTAAAACATTAAGGAAGGAGAGTCTCTGAATTGGTAGTTAATTGGGAAGCTTCAATTTACCTTAGAAACCTAAATCTTCCTATTGCATGTCCTGAAAAACAAAATTCTAACTTGGGACATCTTGTCCATAACCTTTGAATCACCAATGAAGATCGTCATAAAAAGTGTTGGTTTAAGAAAGTATCATAAAAAAATAGGGTATGTTTGTTCTATGCCTCTATCCACGTGAAAATATTTATATCAGGGAGACTGAGGTGAATGGTCGTGATGCCCATTCCAAAAGGTCCAAGAAGTCTAGCCAAATTATTTGTCTTTTATATGTTCAGAGGTTGATGAATATGGTTATCAGAACATTGATAAGAGAAAATCATACAACCAACATCAGTCAAAGTGATCTACAGGAGCTTAGCCATATCCATTTTTCTTATGCTCTATTCTTGCCTAAAGAGAGTGAAATTTTTCATGTGAAGATTCAGGTATCAAACCCTCTCCAGCAGTAAGATGATACCAAAGTCTTGTATATATCACTAGCATAGATGTCTATACTTATGCCTCAAAGATCTTTGAACCATGTGAACATAGTGACATAGAAGGCTAAGTAAGAAGGCAATGATATGAAGCTTGATTAGTATCATTGCAAACAGTTGGAAGCAACACTTTTGTTTCAAAAGCAACAAAGATGGCAGCCTCCAGGTCAAAATCCAATCAAATATTCAAGTATTTTAGTCCAAATTTTCTTCTACAGGTGTTTGTAACATTTATCGACTATTTTGCACTCATAGCGCTACAAACCAGGGATTTTCCAACGAGGTACAAGACAAGTTTAAAGTGAATTCTATTTTGGTCAAGGATGAGGAGGTGTCGATGCTCAGCTGTCATAAAAGTTTCCAGAGAGTATAGTCATCCTCCAACACATAGAGGAGATGTCAAGGACCAAACAGAGGGATATGGATTGACTCCATAAAAATAGAATCTAGGTCCTTAGTCATTGTATTTGTTTTGATTTAGATATCTTATAGGTATTTGATCCTTTTCTTTGAGATATGATAACTATTATGTAAAGCTTATTTAAACCCATAGAGTTAACAAGGCTAGAGGTTTGACTTTGGGGACTTGGGATATATTTCATGTATTAAAGACATATGAATACATATTACAAAAGCTTCTTTCACTTTATCTTGTTCACACTTTCATTTTATATCTTGTCTTTGCTTATGAGTAAATGTTTGTGCATTTCATTATGTTTATCTACTAACAGATGACTGCCATCTCATCTTTTTATTGATAGACTAAGATTATGAGTAAAATTAGCCTGTTATAATTGGTCATTCACATGTACAACTATGTATATGTGTTTCTACTGATATGATGAGCGTTCTCCATATTTCATACCTTGATTTACATTCAGGGAAAGACTCTTTGAGTGATGATAGTTCCCTTTGAACCTAAATTAAATAGATAAGTATGGGTCACATGGGGACCAAGAGAATGAGAAAGAAGCACTATCAATGATTTTTTATTCCTCTTTAATTGTTAATTCTTTGGTAAGTAAATGCACACTCTATCATAAAATAATTGTAAAAAAAATACCCCTCAAAAAAGCTATCATGACATAATCAAAATGTTGAATCATTGAGCGTAGTCATTAGAAGGAAATAGGAGATAGAGCATAGTCATGAACTTGCTTTCAARCATTTCCATTATTTGTMAATAAGAGAGAAACTAAACTACTCACAAAAAGGAAAGGAAAGCTATGATGGAAAGATATGTGACAGTCAAAGAGGAGGGGTGCCAAGAGATAAGAGGTCACATTAATGTTTTTAAAGGACCTATCAATTTGTAATGGATCATAAAATGTCTCCCCAAGGGACCTCCAAGTCAAAAGAGGTCGCAAAAATGATTTTAAGGCATACATCAATTCATAATGGATGGTAAAAGATATCTCTATGGGCATGATTGGTGGTCAACAAAGAGCATTGAGATATTGAAAAAGGATCTTCTATCCTCTTAACCTTATTTGCTTCAAAAGTGGAATTCATTAAGAAGAAGTTGGTATCTTTAGAGGATCCTACAATGGAGCAGTTCATAGTTTTTGAGTACCCCCTATAGAACATTGCATAAAGTATTCAAAGGAATTCAACAATAATGAACAAGTGAATGAGGCCAAAGGCCCCATCCCAGAAGCGAAGGAAATTATGAAGCCTCCCTCCTCTTTTAATTTTGAGCATGAAATTCAAAAGATTAGGATCCCCGTTCCCTTTTCAGAGTTAGTTAATAATGAAGACTTCTAAAAATGCCTCTCCAAAATGTTGCATCTCGAGCCTTCATCTCATTCCACATACTCAGTCAACCTCCAAGACGAAAATCCTGCTATCGTCCTGGGGCCTTTAGTAGAGGATAGAGATGATTCTTCCCCTCCTTTCTTTACTTAATTGAACATCCATGATAAGGTGTTTTACAATTTCTTGATGGATTCTGGGGCATCTCACAATCTTATGCCCAAGATTTTCATGGAGGAGCTCAGGTTGGAATTTACAAAGGCTTATCATGAACTATATTCATTCGATTCTAGAAAGGGTGAAAACTTCGCAAGAGTTGCACCAAAGGATGAAATGCCCGTGTTAGTCTCAAAATGAGACCATCATGGTTTCGAGGCACCTGATTGACCCGAAGAACCTCTAGTAGCACATGGAAGCTTCATGGGGTCTCAACATCCATCGAGTGGGCTCTTCAACCCCATGGAGGTCTGAACTAATCATCTCCCCATGTGTACTTGTCCAACGTGGTACCTGTCCGTCAGGCATGATCCTGCACATCAACAGATACGCCCCCCATGGGTTCATAATTCATAGGGATCATAGCAATGTCAATCACATCTAATCATCAATATTATTAATCATGTGCATAAAACCCCTTTACCCCAGTCTAGTGCTCAAAGACATTATACAAGTTTGCAATAAAATTTTGGAGGAAGTGACAAGACGTCCTATTGGGCTAATGTCTACTGGCAGAGGGATGTTTTTGGAAAGGATTAAATCCAAGTAATGTAAGTGGGTGATGTGGATGGGGATTCCTGAGAAAAAGGTGGAGTGATAGCAGGGATGGCTTACTGGTGGTTGCCTCTATGGAGGGTGAGCTGCACATGTCATGGATGCAAATATTTACAAGCCCATTCATGCCTTTTATCTCCATTCTTTTTCTTCCAAGAAGCTAGTCAAGGGACACTGCCCTGGCTTGGTGACCAGTGATGGCAATGTTAGCCATAATCATTTCACAAAAATGAGAAGGTTGGATCATGATAAGACCCTCTTTCTCTTGGCTATTCCACCAAGAGCCACTACCCTGGCATGGTGACCAGGTGTTGGTAGTGTCATACACGCTAGATGATCATGGACCTAATAGGATGGCTCGTGATGAGACCCCCTATCCTGTAACTAGGTCTTGTCTTATTATTTTTTTCTTTCAAGAAGTTAGTGAAGGGACACTGCCCTGGCGTGGTGACCAGTGGTGGAAATGTTACACATAGGCACTTTCATGGAAATGAGAAGGTTGGCTCGTGATGAGTTCGCCTTTCTCTTGGCCATGAAAGCAAGAGCCACTACCCTGGCATGGTAACCAACTGCTAGTAGTGTCATACCATTACGTACCCATTGACCTAATAGGTTGGCTTGTGTTGAGACCCCCTATTCATTAACTAGGTCTTGTTTTATTATTTTTTACGGGTCCCTCTATTTCTTGCTGAGAAGAGTTTTCTTGCTTTCTCGGGGATCACTGGGCGAAGCATCTCGAGGTTTTATTTTTAGGATTTTATTGTGAGTTTCTTTTATGCCCCAGGCCTTTTAGCCCATTCTTCCCACAAGGTAAGGTACAACCCCTAAATGATTGGCAAACCCTATGCCCAAACCAGTGTAATGGGATGGGTGAATGTAAAATAAGATGGAAAGTGGTATGTATGACGGAAACAGACGATGGATTTTCAGAAATCCCCCACTGGCAACTCAAAACCTATGGACACAAGCTTTCTAGAGAATCTTGTCATTCCCCCAGACATGGTCAAGTGGAAAAGTATAAGATCCAAGCACCTGTTAGAAACAAAAGGAATCAAATGCACATATTCAAATGTTTTGAGGATCAGAGTGACACATACCATGATACCCGGGCTCATTAACTCATGGAGAAAGAATAATCTCTCATATAGGACTAAGATAAAGGTGATGGATGCTGTTGCTGTTGCTGACAAAGTGGAGGCGTTGAAAGGGTGAAAACATGGGCCCTCTAGAGCCATGCTCAAGTTGATCTGGCTCTCGGTACTCCATGTCTAGGACCTGTGGGCCTCGAGACATAATCTCCTAGTTATCCCTAAAAGTGGGGGATAACATGGCCAACGTTGAAATTTCTTCAAACTGTGTGTGTATGCGTCGAAATTCGACATGGTTAGACTAGACACATGCCTTGATGGTATGGGACTAGGGTTTCAAGACTCAAGGAATATGTCTGATGTCCCGGCCACATAATTTTTGAGATCGTCCATGTTTGCAAAACAATGTTCATAATGGGGCATCTCATATTTGTCAAATGTTGTTGTTTCCATCGATAGAATATTTGTTGGAACTCTCTTGAAATGTCATGGAACTTCCAATTCAACCACCACAAATTTCATGCACTGACCCCGCATAGTGAGCACTAGTGAATGGGGCCAACGTTGAAATTTCTTCAATATGTCCCTATATGCATCGAAATTTGACATGGTTAGACTAGAAACATGCCTTGATGGTATGGGAGGGTTTCAAGACTCAAGGATGTTTGATTTCCCGACCACATAATCTTTGAGATCGTCCATGTTTGCAAAAATGTTCATAATGGGGTGTCTCATATTTGTCAAATGTCATTGTTTCCATCCGTAGAATATTTTTTGGAACTCTCTTGAAATGTCATGGAACTTCCAATTCAACCACCACAAATATTATGCACTGATCTCGCATAATGAGCACTAGTGAATGGGGCCAACATTTAAATTTCTTCAATATGTGCCTTTATGCATCGAAATTTGACATGGTTAGAATAGACACATGCCTTGATGGTATGGGAGGGTTTCAAGACTCAAGGATGTATGATGTCCCAACCACATAATCTTTGACATCGTCCATGTTTGCAACAACGTTCATAATGGGCGTCTCATTGTCAAATGTCATTGTTTCCATCTGTAGAATATTTGTTAGAAATCTCTTCAAATTTCATGGAACTTCCAATTCAACCACCAAAAATGTCATGCACCGACCCCGCATAGTGAGTAGTTAATGAGGCCAACGTTGAAATTTCTTCAATATGTGCCTGTATGCATCGAAATTTGACATGGTTAGACTAGACACATGCCTTGACGGTATGGGAGGGTTTCAAGACTCAACAATGTATGATGTCATACAAAAACATTTTGAAAAAATTTCAACGTTGGCCACATTCACAGGTCATCATTGCCCATCATGTACTCTAGCCCTAGTAAAATGTATTTTAATAGTTGTTTCCTTTAAAATTAGACCGATTAAAAAATTAAAACAAAATGAGAAGAGCCTTAGTACAATGTCTTTTAATAGTTGTACTCTAGCCGAGAAGACCTGCAAACCCTTTTTGAAGTGTCATTATTATAGAAAACTTGTCGTAACATCCGTAAAATGCAACATATTTATAGATTTTATAACGTCGCAATTCCGATGATCATTGACCAAATCAAATTTGACTTGGTCAAAATACTAGGTGATCGTTGGAGGGGAAAACCTAGTTTCCCCAACGTCACAACTGCGACAACTATCTTCACAAACGTCGCAAGAGAGATGACTATGTCACAAACGTGGCAAGAGAGACTAATATGTGGCAAACTTGGCAAGAGAGACGACAATGTGGCAAGAGAGATGACAACGTGGCAAGAGCGATGGAAAAACGACAAGAGAGACGTCAACGTGGTAATAGCGACGTTATCGGGAAATATGGAAAAAATTAAAATTTCCTCTATTTTTCGACAGTATGGCCATATTTGTCCATAACGCCGCAAATAGAACGTCGAAATTTTTACAATATGTACTAGTGTTGGGATAGTGATTTGAAAAGATCTTTTAAATGATAATGGTTGAGTTATTATGTATGTGTTTATTAACCATTTAGGAATATTAATGAAAGAGGAAGAAATGATGAGAAAACATAACAACCATATACACATATACATATATGAAATGAAACATAAATAACAACAAAAACATAAACACCAATGTGATAACAAAGTTCAACAATCTCGCCTACGTCTCCGGGCCTTTGTCTTAGTGGGTGAGGATTTCTTATTTTTGTTCAAAGATTTAAAATGACACCACCACAGTGCCAAAAGGTTACAAAATTGATCTGGTCTTGTTCTACCGGATCTATAGAACCCAACAAAAGAAATGACACTCAAATCGGATGACCGGAGCTCCCAGAAATGGCCTGCAAAGGTGCATTCCTCAATAGCTTCCCTGCATAAAAATGGCTTTGGCTTGCAAAATATTCAGCACAAACCTTCTATGAATGTCCTCCCATGGAATCAAGAATGCCTAGTTTATATAGATCTAAAGTTGGTAACCATATCCCAATTTCCCCCAAATACCTGGCCTAAAAAAGGGCCTAATATCTCCCAATAATTACCAAAAATCTCCAAATCTGTTGCTAAAATCATTGAAAAATATTTATAATATTGGTTAAAAAACCACTTTTTCACATATATTGGGCTAATCCCCTCTTTCCTCGGAACACGCACCTTAAACAGGGTCATATGGTTTCATATGGCCAAGCGCCAACCCCTTAGGGGTTGTGCGCTAGCCCTTACCCCCACTAACACCTGGATTCTTGGCATGTGCATATGACCTAGGCCCAATTGGACGAGATAAACCCCCCACCGATTGACCCTCTCTTCATCCAAACCCCGAGTCACATGGTGGAAGGTGCTATTAAAATGGGGCTAGTCCCCAACTGTTTAATCACATGCGCTAACACATAAGGGTCAAGACATATGTATCGGTCCTGTTCCATAGATT
>JASDQU010360227.1:888-11879 GCA_032191745.1 Picea mariana | reverse complement strand
AAGGAAAGTGGGCCAAGTGACCTAGAAGATGTTTTTAAGGAAGCTACTTGGAGAGTATAAATAAGAGGCCCGGCTCTGTAATTTGAAATACACTTGAAAATATTGAATATCTATATGTGTATGAGGTAACCAAGGATATCTAAACTGGAATTCTGAGTGAAGGTGAAGAAAAGAAGGCCGAAATGCAAGGAAGGATAAATTCTTTTGATGGTGCTTTCTAAGGTGTGTTATTTACAGGTCATCTCACCATTTTCACTATAACATTTTTTATATATTGATTCAGAACATGAAATTGCTATGAAAGTGAGAAAACATATCCAAGTATATTTAAAAAAAAATTAATATTGTGGGTCGTTGCATTTTGGGAGTTACACACCATGGAAAATAGGGTTTATGGCCAGTCCTAAAACTAGTCAAAATCAGGTGTTTCGGGTAAAAACGTCATAACTTCTTCATAACAGATCCAAATTTAGTGAGATCAAATGTGTTGGTTAGGGTACATTTTGTAGTATGTTTTTTAACATTTTCAAATCATTCCATCAAATATTGTGTGTGGGGCATGCTCTACAAGGTCGCTCTCTAGAATAATCCAGAATTCAGCAAGGTATGTCATTTTTGCTATAACTCCTTTTCTGAGAGGTTTCAAGTACTGAAACTTGGAGGAATTGCATTAAAAAAACTGAAGAAAATTGTGTATCAGTTTCAGATCTTTATACATTACAGGTCCAAAGTTATGATTACTTCAAGTTAGGGTTGTTGACTAATCCAAAACTAGGCATGTGAGACTAAAGAAAAGTTTGATGAAAATGCTAGTTTCTTGTTTTTAAAGTTAAGGAAGGTTTGAAGGAATGTGATCATACACACTAAGTGTATTACAGAGCTACAAATCAGATTTGGATGATGAAATTGACGAGGGCTTTTGGTTGAGGTACATGTTGAGTACATGGTTGAGACAAGTAGTTGATGAGTTGGCACATACATGAGGTGTATAGTTGATGATGTTGGTACATATTGATGAGTCATAGTTGATGAGTAGTTAACACATGATTGGTACATAATTGGTACATGGTTGGATGCACTTGCTTATGGTACAGGTTGATTATAGGTTGGTACATGGTTGATGCACTTGTTTATGGTACAAGTTGATTGCAGGTTGAGGTACATGTTGATGCATGGTTGATGCATGGTTCATATTTATTGGTAGAGGTTTACAATGGTATATCTCACAGTGATAGTGTGACAATGGTTCCATCATTCTACTTCTACTTCAGGGTGGCAGGACAGGGCAAGGATAGGTGGTTTTATCCACCTTCCAGTTGTAGCCGGAGAACATTGGGGGTTGTAGCCTCCTTCTGGTTGTAGCCAGAGAATTGGGGAGTTGGAGCTTCCCTTAGGTTGTAGCCTGAGAAACTAAGAGGTTGGAGCCTCCTTCTAGTTGTAGCTGGAAAACAAAGGAAGTTGGTGCTTCCAATGAATGTAATTCTTCAAGACATATAAGAAAAAGCATTTTGTGGTTTTATCCTGATTTGGGTTTCTACGTAAAACACTGGTGTGTTGTGTATGTGTGTGATTGTTTATTTCTTACTGCTCGTTATTGGATAACAATTTTACATTGATATAACATTTGAAGAAAAAGGATTATAATTACGCTATTACTGATTCACCCCCCCTCTCAGTAATCCAACAACCTGTTCAAGTCACTTTGTGTAAATATATGTTGTAATCCACAATTACCTGTATTTAATTCGAATTTTCGTCCAATCAGATAATGTCTCCAAACTTTCAAGGCATATACAATTTCCAGTAACTCCAAGTCATGCGTTGCATACTTCTCCTCATGCTTTCTCAATTTCCTTGAAATGTAAGCGATCACTTGACCTTATCGCATCAAAACTTTGCCTAAACCTTCCTTGGATGCATTCGTGCAAACCAAGAATTCTTTGTCCATGTCTGGGCCCTTTAGTATCGACGTTGTCATCAACAAATATTTGACCTTTTGAAATGGTTTTGTGCATTTCTTAGTCCATATGAAATTCTTGTTCTTCTTCTACAATTCCATGATTGGATTTTCTATCTTTCAAAAACCTTCGACGAATCATTGGTAATATCCTGCTAAACCCATAAATTTGCATACTTCTTGTATGTTTTTTGATGATGGACATTCCATAATAGCCTCTACTTTCGTTGGATCCACAAGGATACCTTCACCAAATATGATATATCCCAGGTAATGAATATTCGATTGGTAAAAAAAACATTTCGAAAGTTTCCCATACAATTTGTTTTCTCGTAGACATTGTAGGACCAATATTAAATGTTCATTATGCTCTTCTTTCATCCAACAATAAATCAATATTTCATCAATAAATACTTGAATAAACTTATCCAAGTATTTACAGAACATCCCATTCATCAAAATCATGAATACTCATGGGGCGTTCGTTAATACAAATGGTAAAACTGTAAAATCATAGTATATGAAACACATCTTAAATGTGGTCTTAGGGATATATTCTTCTTTATTATTTAATTGGTTATATCTCGATCTGAAGTAAATCTTAGAAAGAATCGCCACTCCTTTCATCTGATCAAATAAATCGTCAATCCTTGGAAACAAATACTGGTTCTTGATCGTAGCTTTGTTCAATTGACAGTAGTCAATGCAAATCCTCCATGATCCATCCTTCTTTATAACAAAGATCACTGATGCACCCTATGGAGACACACTTGGATGTATATGTCCCAAGTCTAACAATTCCTTCAATTTCATTTTCAACTCCTTCAATTCAGGCGTTGACATCTGGTAAGGCATTCTCACTATAGGTTCAGTTCTAGGTTTCAATTATATTGTAAACTCCAACTCTCTTTCGAGCACTAAACCTGGTAACTCTTATGGAAACATGTCTACAAAATATTGCACTACATAAAGGTTTTATAATCATTCCGCCTTTCCCCTTTCATTTAGCACTAAGGTTGCATAAATCTTGAACCCCTTGCGCAAAATATTATGTAGTTGTAGGGAAGAGATAAATCTGAAATACACCCCTTGGTTCATTCTTACAATCACTCTACTCTATCCCAAATCATCTGTCAAACTTAACCATTTCATCTTACAATTAAGTATAGCATCATGCGATTCCAACCAATCCATACCAATCACTATGTCATAATATACTAAGATCATGACATATAGGTTGGCCTTTGTTACAAAATATCCCAAGTTAATGCTACTGTTCGTAACCTTTCCTCCAACCTTTTGTTTGGCACCCGATGCCATTTCTATGTATCTGAACTCATCCTTCTTGACTTTCTTAACTTTAATTCTCTTTAGTGTTGAAATAGAGATAAATATCTCCGTGGAACCTGAATCTATCGAAATACTAAAAGTTTTGTCAACGATTATACCTGATGTCTCAAGCAAAGTGGACTGGTGCTCGACCTGGCAGTTGTTCACCACTTCATGCATCCTGTGGGCCTTTCCTAGATCTCCAACTATAGTGGGTCATGATGATATAACCACTCTGGCCTTATCAATCGGACAATATCACTGGTAATGGATCTCTCCACATGTCCAACATCCAGTCTTCAGTGTAGTGCTCCTGGTCCCCAAAGTAGAATATGTTGGCCTAACAATCTGTGATCCTAGTCTTTTCTGCTGAAAAGGCCTAAAATGTTGTTGATGTTGTGGACGTCGTTGTTGCTTCTTATGTGGTCCTCTATAAGGTGTCCTCTACTGAGGAGTTTGTCATCATGGTGTCATGAACATAGTTCCTTTGGGCATGTCTCGATGCCCTGAAGTCCATCTGGCTGGTGTCTAATGTTGTTGCACTCCTGATGTGTCTATCCAGTCGGTCTAGAAGGAGTCCTGCCTTGACCCCCATTTTCCATATCTTCCTCATATATGAGGGCCTTCTGAACTACATCATGCAATGTTTGAGGAATTATAATCCTCACCTTCATATAATTGTTGAAATTAAGGCCGAACAAAAAAGTTTTGACCTTTAACGTTTCCATGTTCAGATATCAAGCATAACTAAGTAGCTCCATGAATATGGCCTCATACTTTGGGACAATGCAACCACCTTTTTGTAAGGTGTTTAACTCATTAATATGGCGTTCAATAAATTCCTCGAACATGTACCTCTCCCAGAACCATTCCTCGAACAACTCCCATGCCATGTCTTCGACAACCACATTTAGTTCAGGTAGGAGCGTCTTCCACCATAGAAGAGAACTCCCCTTTATCTAAACAAACACCATGAAAAATTTCATGTTGGAGGTGTAATAACGAAGTGTGAATCACATCACCATGTTCTCCAATCATGCCTCGGAAGCTAAGCCATCTGAGGCACCCCAAAACTTAGTAAACTTTACCTTCTTGAGTTATTTATGTATAATACTACTACCATCTGAAGTGTGTTGTGAACCCTCATTGGTAACAAACGATATACCCTCATCTCGATCCAAGTGGTTGATCAATGCCTCTGACATTCTCTGGAAGGATCTCATCATACCTACCACATATCCCACAACAACCTACTCCTGCTCAGTGGTTTGTTATTCTCCTTGGGGGTTATAACCCTCTGGCATGGATACTATTGGAGGTGTTACACCTCTTTCTCCAACATCAAGTCATCTACTCCCCCTACATCCTCTAACCATGATTACTTGCATGTACAATTTCAAAATTTAATTAGCGATAAAATTTTAATCAATAAGCTAACACAGTGGAAGGCATAGTGGTCCAATGTTGCAAGGTTGAACCTACTCTGATACCATATTTGAAAACCCCTCTGTTAAAACCTAAATGTAAGTGATTACAATAGTGGTCATTTTGTTTTTTGAAACATCTGTTAGGACAAGTGTTATGCGAGAATAACCCATATCAATATTTATACATTTTATTCTCATCTATATCACTGCACAACAAGATTCATATACAACATCCTTGTTATTCTAATATCAACCATATCACATAAAGATAACACAAGATGTATACCCGCCCAACCTAACCGGCAAGGTTAGGACCTTCAAGGAACATAATCAATGCTCAAGTCTAGGATTTATCTGATTGATTTTGACCATCTAAGGTCTCAGGACTGGCGACTATTCCAAGGAACATGAAGGTATCTACTCCCATAACCAAGTCTAACCTAGAATCAGGACTAAATTCGATAGTAAGGTACTTAATCATACCACAATTAAATTCAATATATAACTCATTATACTAGTACATAATTCATCAATTCATCATTCAATTTCACATCATAAGAAACTACTCAATTGTTTGGTTTCATTCCATTACAAAATCATTGTTATTACCATATACATGTCAGTGTTATAATCAACTTTGTAATCTCAACAATTAACAATCCATTGTGGATACCAATATCATTTAATTTAGTGCTGAATTTAACATAACAATATACATAATAACCTCATCAAAAAAAAAAAAAAATTCTCTTCAACTTAGACTTACAATTCATATTAAATTCATACCTCTAACCATAGTTGTCAACAAAAAATCTATAGTTCTTAATAGGCGAGTCATGTTCCAAATTATATAACAATCACACTAATTGCATACCAAACGTTATCACATCAATATCTATCATGGATTTCAAAATTAAATTTTTATCTTATATCCAAGGCATATTTATCTTATATCAATTCAATAGTTGTTGTTTAACACTTATTAAGGTAGTCAAAATTTATTGTTAAGAACCAACTTAATTCTAATGCTTCAAGACAATTTACAACCCATTTATTTACTACATTTTAATCCCCAATCTAAATTGCATCCTTAAAGTTATAATTTAAATTCCTCTTGAGTAAATTATATAATATTATCTCTATTACTATAACAATATGGTATTTCTAATTTAAATTTGATGCTTCAACTCTTCGACCATACTTCCTAGGTGAACAAAATATTTTATCATTTAACAAGTTTTACCATATCCTTATGAACCCAAATGATTATACTTTAATACTCTTAATCTAAAAGATATTATTATAATCATTATCTATTTGTTCACTAAATAGTTCAATAAGCATTAATTCATAAACATTGAAAATAATTTCAAAGTTACAAAATGGTTTTGTAGTGATTAAAATTCTAGTTTTCCGAGTTACAAAACAATTTTGTTGTGATTAAAAATTATAGTTTTCAGAGTTACAAAACGGTTTTGTAGTGAATAAAGATTTTAGTTTTAAGAGTTACAAAACATATCTATAGCTATTAAAATTCTAGTTTTCAGAGTTACAAAATGGTTCTATAGTGAATAAAAATTCTAGTTTTCAGAGTTACAAAAAGGTTCTGTAGCGATTAAAAATTCTAGTTTTCAGAGTTACAAAACAGTTCTGTAGCGAATAGAAATTCTAGTCTTCATAGTTACAAAAACATTATGTAGCTATTACAAATTCTGGTTTTAAGAGTTACAAAACGGTTCTGTATCGAATAAAAAGTCTAGTTTTCAGAGTTACGAAACAATTCTGTAGTGATTAAAAATTCTAGTTTTCAAGTTACAAAACAGTTCTGTAGCAATTTAAATTCTAGTTTTCAGAGTCACAAAACGGTTTTGTAGCAATTAAAATCTTGATATGTGCAAGGTAAAATATTTGATGATGGTAACAAAAATTCACCTAACAATCTACAACATAACAAATAACTATTTAAAGTAAAGAATATTAACTGTAAAAATTGCATTCTTATTTTACACATTAATTAACACTAAAAACAAATAGAAAAAAATCAACATTTATGTATAATATGAGATGAAACATATTACATACCTTAGTATTTGTTTCATACAAGTGTTCGACAAATTATTCATAACCTTTAATTTCACTAGAAGCAATGTAGCAGAGAGAATATTTGCTCTTGAGTCTTCACAAAGTCATTTATATGCCTTTTCTAATAGAGGTTCATCATAAATACCATCATTGTCCCCATCCTCATCCAACTAAGCAAACCAATCTTTGATCGTTTTGTTTGTCCCATCATCTTCTTCCATGGGATAATTAACTTGATTTGTCCCATCATATTCTTCCATGAGATCCTCATTTGCTTGATCATGTTCCTTAGCTTGTACAACATCATTCCTACTAGTACTACTTGGTGCAATATTCTGCAGAAAGTTAGAGGGAAACTCTAACTTTGTAATTACAAAAACTCATGCAAAATTAGTGTGTACTATAACAAATATTCAAACAATATATATACATATATATATAATTTTATATAAAATTGACAATATAAAATATATAATGAGTATATAGCTAATTACCATGGGACAATATTCATTCGATTACCCATTAATGTACCCATATTTCCTACAATGTATTGTAGTTGTTGCTATTAAAATTATTACGGGACATGTAAGGAAATTTTTTTTGCAAGGGAAATAGCATCTACCATGACCCTTTTCACCTGCTTTACTTTTTTTCCCACCTCTAATATTCTGTAAAATTCTTCCATACAAAAATACCCTTTCTGAACTGTTGTTGTTATAGAAATATTGTCGCAACATATCTAATTCGAAAAATATTTATAGATATTTTTCTCATCACAAGAGCGACAAATGTTGACCAAATCAATGTTGAATGTGTCAAAAAATATAACAATCATTGCTGAATTTGTCAAATAGTGTAACAGTCAATGGTTATCATCTCTCTTGACATGATAACCAAAGGTTGTTGCAAGCACGATGAGAGTCCAGTATATTCACATTTGTCCCTCTTGCGATGAACGTCTGGGTTCGTCGCAAGAGAGACAAATTCAGGATGGGTTTATAAATAAATTGAAAAATTGAACTCTTTCTCTTGAAATTTGTGACGAAAGGGTACTTTCGAGGAAAGCAATCATCACAAAATTTTCAATATGTAGAAGTGGGAGAAGAGGGGTTTTTCTTTGAATGGAAGTAGTATTGTTGATAAAAATCTTGGTCTAAGATGAGACATTTTTTATGAGTAGGTGTATTTTAACAGGAACAACTCGATTGAATGGTTTCTACGAGGGATGGAGCAGAACTGGGGATCTAGGGTTATCAAATAAAGTGATTTTGGGGGCGATTAGGGTTTCCAAAGTTTTAAAAAAGATGAACAAACCAAAAAAAATTACTTCATATAGAAGAAGCGGGTTTGAATCTTACCTAGAATTTGTATCCATGTGGAAGGTTGAGAAAAGTTATGGATACGATGATGCAAACTCGACGTGCTATCACTTTCACTCTTTATCACTTAGTGAAATAATGAGAAAGAAGGGAAATTTTGATATATAAAAACAAATCGATAGATCAACATTTAATGCAGTGGTTGGCACTTATGATCGAAGGAATTGAGATTAATTCTTCTGGTGTACATCATAGGAATTCATGGTAGGTCCTCCAATGTTCATAGGAAAACTTACCCCAAATTCTTCTGAATGTATTGGTGAACTTGGAGGAAACTCCTCCGATGGATATTAGAGGGGTTGAATTCAAATCCTCTGATTCCATCAGAGCGTTTGAGAAAAAATCGTGTGATAAGAGATTTATATTGGAAAGAGTGAGGGGAAATCCTCCAATGTACATCAGAGGAGAAACACCTATGATGTACATTAGAGGAACAAATCCTTTGATCTCCATCGGAATAGTTGAGAAGAACTTGTGTGATAAGCAAGGTATATTGGAGAGAGTGAGGGGAACTCCTTTGATGTAAATCAAAAAATTTAAAAGGAAATACTATTATGTACATCGAAGGAGTTAGAGAGAAATCCAATGATGTACATTAGAGGAGTTAAAGAAAACTTTTTTGATTTCCCAAACTTGCTTAAAAATTGGGTTTTTCAAGTATTTCCTTTTTCCAGTGTTTTCTTAAAGTAAGTAAGACTTCCAAAATAGGCTTGAGGTAAAGAGGTAAGAATTAAAAAGAATGTGATTCATTTTTGTGAAGGGAAATTGCAACTAAATTATGGAAAATGGATGGTTGTGGTGATTTGCACGACAAGATCAAAATATTGATAGATTGTAAAATAAATTGCATAGTGAAATGAACTCACTAGAATGGTGGTAGCTTATCTCCAAGAAGAGACATGAAGACTGCGTGAATTCTCGAGAATATGGTTACAATGAGGCTCCAAATTCCTTTTTAACATAAATAATAAATAATAAAACCCTAACCCCGAAAGATGAAATTCCAAAAAATTTATGGGCCCCGATGGGGGTAGTTGATACGTCAACTTCCCTAGGGTGTAAGGTTTTCATATAATATCCATTTGGGGCACTCGATACCTCCTAAAAAAGGTCTATCCAAGGAGTACACATTTTGAATCACCTAATATATGCCTCCTACATCTATTGGGCACTTCCACATCAAAAAATGTCATTTAGGGCCTCAAAATGGCCCCAAATGTTTGGGACCCAAAAAAATATAAAAAAAATTCCAAAATGGAAATTGTATGTTGAGCCAGTGGGAAACCACCAATTTCCACCTATATCAATATGATATTTTATCAGCACTATCCCTTTTGATGTTTTACCACCTCCCAACATAACTTATAGCTGTGTCACAATATCCACGGCCTCCACCTGAGTCATCTCTTTATGTTGAGTGAGTGGGAAAACAATATGGGGTAGGAGTCCTGCAATAAACCATTATCTATTCTAGAAGTATTTTATTTGAAACATTAGTCTTTCCAACAATATTTTGAGCCACTTTTCATAGTCCCACAATTTCTCCATCTTTTTTCTTGATCTCTTTGATTTCAGTGATGCACTACGATTCTGAATTAGGCTTCTAAAATTCCCTAAGTATATCTCCCTTTATCTCTGTTAGGGAATTTTTTTTGTCCCACTAATGTATTAGCCTTGTACTTCATTTACCATGTTAGATATCTATCTCTGAAGGTGGTTTCTAGGTATGTAATATTGTATGCCTCATCCATGACTCTCTTCATAAACCATATAGCTTCACATGAAAACCAATGTTTTTTTACATTATCTCTTCATGTCCCATGAAATGAGGGAATCCTTAGAGTTGATTCTTGGTTTTATATACTCGATCTAACACCTCATATTATTGACCGAATACTACTTGTTACTATTGATACTATTCGACAACACAGGTATTCCAACAAAGGATGAACACCTTCAGTAACCACTCACATAACCAGATCAAAGATCAACACACCGATGTTTTCACGTGGTAAAACCCCTACGGGGAAACATCCACGGCCCCAGCCAACGCGGCCACTTGGAGCAGTTTATTAATGCAAAGGAAAAGATTACAGAGAGATTTTACAAGAGATTTTCTCACAATCGATCATCGGCAAATGACCCTCCATGCTCTTTAAATAGAGATCATGGACCAATCAGGTGTTAAGCCACAGATCAATGGTCGTTAAGATCGAGGAGAGTATGATCCATCGGATAACTCTATGTCAGGAACATATCATGAACGTCAGATTTCCTAACTACAAATGCATATTAAATAAACACACTAAGAAACACACTTTTACCTAACGACATATTAGACCAAGTAGATATTAAATAACTCCTAAGTGTCTAAATATCCTAACATACCCCCTTAAGAACAACTTGGGATAGGATTGAAGGATTTACAATAATGACACAATAGGAGAAGGAAGGAAGCATTAGAGCATATCCCCCCTTAATGACAACTTCCTAAATTCCTAACATAGATCAAAGTTTGGAAAACTTCACTTCTGTAAGAGACTTTGTGAAAATGTTTGCAACTTGATCTTCTATAGGGAAAAAGAGCACTTCAATAACTTGATCTTGAATGAGCTTTCTGATGAAGTGAATGTGTAGCTTGATGTGTTTTCTACGCTGATGTTGAACTGGGTATTTGGCGAGCTTGATGGCACTATGATTATCACACCAAAGGCTGGTCGGATGCTGGTGCTGGAATCCAAACTCTGAAAGGATCTGTCGAAGCCACAAGGCTTCCTGACTTGCATTTACCACTGCTCGGTACTCTACTTCTGCTGA
>JASDQU010360225.1:0-11806 GCA_032191745.1 Picea mariana | reverse complement strand
TGTCTCTATCTGCCAGTGACCAGGAGCGAAGGTTACTTTCCTTCCTCTCTGCTATCACTCACTCTGCATATTTCCAGAGTTCTCTTCCTCCCCTCACATCTGCCCCCCAATCGCTTCTCCCCCATGCCTTATCCTCTTGCGAGGTTGCGTGTGGTGCGATTTACCTTGTGCTGGTCAGGTCTGACAGCTCTACAGATGGGTGGTTCACCTCCCCATCCCTCATTAATTCCTAAGGAGACATCCACCTACCAACCTGCGAGGCATTTAATTTGGGGCCAGCGAGCCACTTTTGGTTCTTCGGGCCAGTGAAGTCCAAATACGGTATTAATTCTCGGTGGAAGTTAATGCCACCTTTCTAGGTGCCTTCCATCGCCATCATGGTCTCTTTTTCAGCACATCCCCTCTCAGCAGTCCTGCAATATAAATTCATAATGTTATTCACATTTATTGACCTTTTCCATAAGGTCCATTCACATCACATATTCACATTCATGAGTTTGCCACAGTTCTGACCAGTCCAGTTATTTTTACAAACTGGGTAAAATAGGGTGTTGCAGACTTGGGGACATTACAATGAGGGTTTCATGTTGAAACTTGGTAGGATCGATCCTATGGCAAAGAGAAAAATACAATGAGGTGAAACAAGTGGAGGTGGAATCCTATCTTAAATGCACAAAGTTGGAAAAATGACTTTTCACCAAAAGACCTTAAAAGTTCCCCAACTCTAAAAAAATTTCACCAAACTAAAAGTAAATGGTATCATAACATCCCAAAATAAACTCGAGAACCACACTAAATGATTTTCAAGCTAGAAAAAATGACAAAAGGGTCCAAAAAATGACAAAAAGGGGCCAAAAAGTATATAAATAGAAGTTGGCAGCTCATTATGACCATTGTAAATTGAGAATTGACAAAAACGTCAAAAACACACTTTTTTCGAAAGCGTTTATTCTGGGAGCTTCAGTGTACGAAACAAACTTCCTCTTGGAACAAGTAAGTACAAACTAGCCCCTCCTGCATTTCCATTCTTCTATTTTGCATTTCATTTTATTTTTTGGGGGGGCACTGATCTTTAAAAAGGTTGTCTCTACATGTACACAGGTTGTCCTGGGATAGCCTGCATATGCCCGCGTCTAGAAAATTATATGTACGTGTGCATACACGACTATGTCGAATATAGCCCGCATACACCCTCCAATATGTGAAAAAAAAATGAAAAGCACGAATTAACTCCCCATGAAATTATCATTTTGCAGGATGTATGTCCATTGGAGAGAGGGGGAGCATGAATACATTGATTATTTGGTCTCAGAAGACCCTGCTTCTCTTGTCATGTTAGCTCAATGTGGGTTGTTAAAATTCTTCAAGTGTCCACTCATGCAGGCACAACCCAGGTTGTTGAATGCCTTGGTAGATTAATGACACCCAAACGCTGAGGATTTTATGCTCGATGGGAATTCATTGACTCCAAGGACCGAAGACATTTACTTCCTGACTGGTCTCTTGAGGAGAGGGGATCCATTCAACTTACGTAATTTCCCCCCAGGGCCTCACAACATAGCTGAATTAATCGGGCTACACTGCGAGGCGAGCACAGATAAAATGGGTTCTCAGGTGCCGATCCACAAAATTTCCAACCTATCACTGCAAGTGATAGTTTTTCTCATTGGATGGATCATTGGATCCATGTGCTTACATCAGGCCTCCTGAGTGCACATGCATTGTGTGCTATAGTGCTTAAATTTATGAGTGTTTGATTGGAGCAAAACCATGCTGGCATGCATGAAGAGACAACTGATAGAGTGTCGCGTGCGGGAGAACAATAAATTTGGGTTCGAGACTGTTTTATGATCTTTCTTCTTCGAGAGGGTACCCATTCTTAGTCCACGAGAGACAATGTGAGGGCATAAGGCCTTCCTCCCAACACTATGTAGATGGATGATGTTTCTACCACGACAGAGGGGTAGAAGGACTACTCCTATGTTGGGATTAACTTTTATAGGGATCCGAATATGCCCGTACCTCCCGAAGATGATCGAGAAGAGATAGGTATGTTTTNTATATATATCATTTTTTTTCGTATACCATAGTATATGACACTTATGTATCTGTTATGTATAGATGTGGGACCAGTGCATCCAGCATAATTTTCAAGGACTAGACGATGTCCTCGACTAGAGGTAGGACCAGTCGCAGCTGCCAGACTAGCAGCAGTAACAGAGGGGCCTCCAACTGAAGAGACTGAGAGAGTATTGATATGAGTAGAGTGAAATCTCACCACGCTCACTCGCACAATCCCTATGGCAGAGATCGAGGATATGCCACCAGCAATGAAACCTCACATAGTTGGGGTACCACAGACTTGGGTCCAACTCTTCCTACATTTGGCAAATGCCATTGTTCATTAAGGCAGGGCCAACAGGCCTCGCCCTTAGATAGGCTAGACTACTCACATGTCGAGGGAAACTTTTGTATATTTTTGAGGGAATAAGCCCCATGAATCTTATTGGACATATTTTTGAGGTGCTTGCACCCACTTATGTACTCTGATACTTTTGATATATATGTGTGTATTTACATATTTTTACATCTTATGGATTACATTTATTTTACAAATGTATTTACATGTGCGTGTGTGTTCTTTTTCTTACATGTGTGCAATATGCCAATCTAATACATGATTAGCTAGAGTATCTGTGATTTGATTCAATCTCCTAGGGACATGGATATACATAATATAATCAAAGCTTCATTCTAAGAGATGTACCCTAAGCAATTGTCAGTGTAGAGTAGGATCATAAATGCGGTAAACTCCATTTAACTAGGACACAACTAGCTAAGCGTCTAAGTAGACACAGAGGTGAGAGATACCATGTGACAAAGCATCATGAAGCAACTCTAAAATTGTATTGTATTATGTGACATTGTTTGTGGCATCACCTAAACAGATACCTCCTGAAGATAACAACTAGTGTTGATGTGTGAAAATCACCCAATATGTGGAAGCAAGCCTCCGAGTGTGTCGGCTAGTGTTGTTCGCAAACCCAATGAACACCTCCGATTCACTTGACTTCTGCCATAGTGAAAAAGATGACATCAAAAAATGACACGTGCATAAAACCAAAAAGACAAAAACTAAAAGAGAAAAATATATAAGAAAAATACATATGTATAAGAAGTCACCCATGGTGACCCACCTATGCGTAATACTTCTTGAGGTAGAGCCCATTTCTAGGCTCCTCTAAAGCATTTCCCTCAAATTCTACCAGACGATAAGCACCGTTCTTTAGAACCTCCTTCACAATGAAAGGTCCAAACCACATGGTTTTGAACTTGCCTGCCCCCGGGGGATCTTTATCTTTGTCATAGACTAGGACAAGGTTGCCTTCAGAAAAAATCTGAGGAGGAACGGACCAATCATAATAACACTTGAATTTTTGTTTGTGAGCCTCGTTAGCCAAAGCTACATCCTGATGCTGCTCATTGAGCTGCTCAATATATAATAAACGGTCTTCAAGCGGTGAAGTGTTTGGAAATAACTGTACTACCAACTTTAGAGATGGGATCTGGCACTCTATAGGAAATACTTCTTCCAACCCATAAATGAGTTGAAAAGGTGAGAAACCAGTTGCAGTCTTAAAGGATGTTCAGTAGGCCCATAATGCAGAGTACAACATCAAATTCCAATTTGACTTGGCCGAATTGATCGTTCACTGTAAAATAGTCTTAAGGGACATATTCATAGCTTCCATCTGACCATTCGCTTGTGGGTAGTAGGGTGACGAATTTTCTTTCCTCAACCCAAGATTTGACATTAACTCGGACATCATTTTATTTTTAAAGTGACTTCCATGGTTAGTGAAAATCTCTCTCGGGATGCCAAACCTTGCTATTATATGGTTAAACAAAAAGAGAGTTATTGTCTCGCCGTCATATTTAAACTTTGGCATAGCCTCGACCCACTTCGTGAAGTAGTCTACTGCTATGATGATATAAGGGTTCCCCCTTGTTGAAGGGGGGTTGCATGTAGCGTAATAAATCCCCCACTTAGTGAAGGGACCAACTGTGATGAATGGAAACATGGGAGCGGGGTGTGCGCTTATATTTCGAGAGAAGATTCGACACAGGTGGCACTTCTTCACTGATTCAACACAATCTTTGATTAATGTCGGCCAAAAGTAACTTGCTCGTAGAATCTTTTGGGTTGTTTCCAATCCAGGCAGATGATCACCATATGCTCTAGTGTGGCAATCGTTAATCATGATTTTCACTTCTTCATGAGAGAGACACTGATGAAGGATGCAATCTACACCTCAATGATACAGAGTGTCCTCGAGTATGAGATAGTTCTTGGCCTAATGGAATATACAGAGACTCTCATCGCGAGAAGCAAAGGTGGGGCACTTCAAATTCTGGAGATAGACTAGTATATCTCCATACCAAGGGTCCAAAGACACGATCAAAAACATGTCTCCTTTGATAGGTGACTCCTCGGGTATAACATCGCTTGATTTGACTGAAAGTTTCGAGATGATTTCCATGAAGACCAACAACTTTTTGGATTTTTTCGAAACAAAATCCAAGTCGAATTTTTGGAGGATAACCATCCATATACTGATATTTCCACCGATTACACGTTGTGTCAAAACATATTGAAACAGATTCACAATGGAAATGATGGTGGTCTTGTGAAACAAGATGTAATGATGGAACTGTTGGACAGCATGAACTCCTGCCAACACAAGTTTTTCAACATGGGAGTAATTGAGTTTTGGTCCAACCAGGCCTTGGCTCAGGTAATGAATCACCTATTTTTAGAGAAAATCATCCTCCTAAAACAAGACCATGCCGATGGTAGACTCTGCAATGGACAAGTATAATAAGAAATCTTTATTATAATTGGGTGGCCGAAGTAGAGGGGCAGACATGAGGGCACGTTTCAATTCTCCGAAAGATCCCTGAGCAGCTTCGTCCCAATGAAAATGAATGTCCTTCTTTAGTAAATGCATGAAACCCTTTGTGATATTGACATATTTTTCTATGAAACACTGTAAAAAAAATTATTTTCCCTGTAAACTCTAAAGTCAAGGGACTGTGCACATGGGAGGAAACTGAACTATCGCCTTAAACTTTATAGGATCGACCATGATCCATGTTGTTGAAACTATGAAACCTAGTAGATGACCCTACATTACACAAAATTTTCATTTGTTAGGATTCAAGCTAATTTGGTAGTATCAACATCACTCAAAGATGAGTCAGAGGTGTGTGGGATGATCAACTCTCTTACACGATCGTGATGCTAAATCATCAAGATAAGCCTCGACTTTATGTTTGAGATCGTGGAAATAAAAAGACATGGCCCACTGAAAAGTAGCTCCATCATTTTTCAGACCAAAAGGCATCTTCCGATAAGAGAATGTACCCCATAGACAAATGAAAGTGGTTTTGTGCTGGTCTTCAGGTTTTATCCTAAAAAACCATCCATGAAAGAAAAGGCCTTGCAACTTGCACATTCATCGACTAGCTGATCAATGAATGGTGTGGGAAAATTATCCTTTGAACAGGCCTTCTTCAAATAATGAAAGTCTGTACATACACAAATCGTACCCTATTTTTTGTTGACTAGCATGGGATTTGACACCCATTGAGTCAATTGAACGGGATAGATAAAACTAGCTTTTAGTAGTTTCTCTACTTCATCCTTAATAACTGCTAATTTCCTAGGATGAACTAGATGAAGCTTCTTTCGAACCGACTTGGCGTCAGAAGATGTCGTGATTTCATGTTCAACAATTCTTAGATCTATGCCTAGCATTTCCTCGTAAGACCAGGAAAACATGTCGTAGAATTCTTTAAATAAATCCTTTTAGATTTGAATCTCTTCAGGAGAGAATTCCTCTCTGATGAAGACATGCTCCATGATGCCAGGGGTTTTGGAGATATCAATAGGTGTTTTTTTTAGCGATGGTTGCCATATTTCTTTCAGTGTAAACAATGTGCATAGCCAAAGGATTGATAGGACAAGCCCTATCTCCAGTCATAGTTAGAGTGAATTCCCCTTCTTCAATTCTTCTTAACTCTGGGAGGAAATAAGATCTGTGATGGATATCATCCCAGGGTCTATCTGGACTAGTCATTACCTCAATAATTGCCTCGTCTAAGGGAAATACTATTTCTAAAGAATCAGTATCGGTGAGGGAGCCTTGAGCCCAAATAGGCTCTAGAATCAGATCTAACTCATGTGCAGGTGTTGGATTGGGGTCGATGAAATCTTTGTGGACTATAGAGTATGCAAATTCTTCTCTAGACAATGGCATGGCCATCCCATGGTTCCTTGTCCCTTCCATCATGGTAAACGGGGAAGGAAGATTCCATGGATCGTTAAAGTAAGTCGTAAGAAATGATGAGATTTGAAAGATTTAATCCCTAGGATCATCAGGGGATAGCCAATATGTACTGGGCATTTCCGATCAGAGGCAGGTAATCAAAAGTACCCATCAAAGGTGGGCACAAAGTAACCCTTATGTTGACAATTCCAAGCTGAGGGTTGTCAATCATCGGGACCATGGATACCCCTGATGAAGGTTCAGGATGGGAGAAGGATAACTGATCAATGGACACGATCCAACCCTCATGTGGAAACAAAAAGACTTGGAAAATTGTCCCAACCACTGCTTGCATAGCATAGGTCCATCTCCTTCCTAACAAGATATTGTAGTCAAGATATGCATCGACCACTTCAACCTTGATGCACACAGTCTTCCCCCCTAACTGCATGGGGAAAGAGGGGATGATTCCATGTGGTTGGAATGAACAACCATCAAAAGTGGTAAGAAGAGTAGGTGACAGATACAAAATGGGTTGGCCAATGGCCTTCCAACACACCAAAGACATCACGCATGCCGAGGAACCCTCATCAACCACTATGCGGAAAATGTTCCGAGTAAAAGTTTTCTTGGTGTAAGACACTACTATCTAAAATGCCATGTGGTAAGGGAGATGAGGTTTTAATTCAGTCGTATCAAGCATGATCATTCCCGTATTACAGATCTCAACAGATCCTAAGGTAACTGACATAGCCTTTCTCTGGGAAGGGCAGCTCTGGAGGACTTCAAAAGAAGACATTGCAGAAGGGGTTTGAGACAAATCCTCCACCACAGAGTAGTTCTAGGTAGCCCTTGCATTTCGATTGTGGGAAGCCTTCTTGAATGCACCTTTTGGGATGTGTTTCATTGTTTCACCCAACGTCTTCTTAATTTGGAGAGGAAGAGCTGGGTTTTCAACTTATTTACCCTTCTCAGAGGTGTTTGGAATTCCGTAGTCACATGTCCTAGTTGCTATATAAACGCTACCTTTCATCATGTACACATTCGTGAACGAAGGATTAGTCGAAGATGGAGGGGGTCCCTGATTTCCCCCTTCCGTGCTCGAAGAGGCTTGAGTTAAATTGTTCCCATGTGGAAATGGGTTCTTTAACACATCAAGTTGTTGTTGTGCCAATAACTTTTGGGCCTCCACAAGACGAGAACACTGGTGAGTCGGATGGTCTTCCATTCAAATATTACACTGATACTTTGACTTCTTCTTTTCTATGTTTCTCTGGCCAACATTATTGGTAGGTTTCTTATCCTCCTTACCCTTCTTTTGTTGTTTATTCTTTCCATCAAGTTGTTGGGTGGCCTTCAGATTTGTCTATTTCACTGTGTACATACAACATTAGAGTAAGGGGAGCAATCGAACTAGTGGTCTAGTTGGTCGTTGTCTATTGTATTGACAATTGCTGCAATTGATTCGAAAACTGATCAACGGGATTTGTTTGCACTGAACCAACAATACCATCGGCATGTGGTCCAGATCTTTGTCTGGTCTTTTCAAGTATTGACCGTGGTGCATCTGGAAAAACTTCATAAAATAAACCAGACTGAGAGTAAATCAGCTCTAGATGTTGAGCTCTCATTATCACTTCTTCTTCTTAAAAGACCCCTGACATTGCGACATATTTAGATAATTGTGGTACCAAAGACTTAAGGAACCACTCAAGAAGGAATGTTGGTGGGACTAGTACTTTTATCAAACTCTTCCAGCATCTCCATTCTCAGATGTGATCTGAGATATGGTCCACCTTGGTCTGCTCAAAGTTGGCCAGCAACTCGGTGTTGGCGTCGTATCTCACAGGTAATTGAAAATGGTTTAATAAATCCATTGCCAATTATCCAAAGGTAGAGTATCTTGAGCGGTCAATCTCGATGTACCATTTTGTAGCACTCCCTATGAGAGTGCGTTGAAACAAACACAACTGAATGGAGTCGTCTCTCAAAGAGTTGGATGAGCACCATAAATGGAAGGTAGTCACATGATCACCTGGATATTCATTAGGGTTACCTTCTAAATTTGGAATGTTTGAAGGAAATTTGGTTGGAATTGGAGGCCAACACGGATCGTGATAGATGGGGTTGTTTAATAACCTTGTCAAGTCTAGCAAGTGCAAAGTTGTCGAAAATGGTAATTTGGGTTGTTGATTATAACCAGGAGAAAAGGAGCCTGAAGTTTGGTTGGCACCAGGTTGCCAGGAAAATTTAGGGTTTTTTATAGGGTTCTGGTAATAACCATGGCCATGACCAGCATACATATTTTTCCCTTGTTGAGACGTCATCATCTAATTCCTTTAATAGGACGTAAAAGGTTGGGCTTGCATTGCATTCCAAGGATTTTGGGAAAGGTTTCCCCCTACCAATATGACAGGCATAGATCCTAATCCTTGCCCGAGGTTCCATTGGATATGGAAGGAGTTTCTCCTGGTCAGCATCCCTGATGAGGGAACTGATCCCTGCCATGGATTCCAAAGTCCTTGTGAGGAAGGAATTCCTGATTTTTCCCCCTGTGCAGGAATAGTACCTCGCATAGGATTTTTTTTCCATAACCGAGGTTTCCCCTGGCTGATATGGTAGCTGATGAGAATGCATTGTTACCAAACATGTTGAACAAAGGGAATGGTGTTAAACCTACCAACATGCTATAATAAGGAATTCCTTGACTACCTGCTCCAAGAGAACTATAGTTTACATTCGGCCCGATGGAGTATTGGTGAGCACTGCCAAGTGAAGGGGATGAAGAAGGTATATGAACCCCTCCGTAAGGGAAAGAATTATAGGGAGCTGAAATGCCCCTCATAGATCCTTGAAGAGGAGATCTCAAGCTTGCTATCCCTAGACCTAAAGTCTTTAGAGTGGAGTAGGAAAGGACAAAGTTCGTATCAAAGCAAGACATATCGTATGAGAATGAAGGGCTTGTTGCACTCTGGGTGAAAGGAGCAGGGATCACCGCCATAGACAAAATCATACCATTTCACGAGGTAGAGGTGGTTGATACCATACCAGTTTCGACTAGTGATGGTTGGTCAGGAGGTGGAAAACTATAGTGACAACTGTAGAGGGAATATGAAGATTCCCTAAATAGGTAGGAGAATTTGTCTCCATCACTTCTTGTGACAGTACCTGACGCTCGTAATGTTTAACTTGTACGACGATGGGCGCCGATAGATCAATGATCAGAGGTTTATATGGACCAAGAGCTTCCACTTTGAGTTTGAAAATGGTTAGTTCCTCCAAAATCAAATGTTCTCCTCTCAGAGATGGGTTGGCCTCAGTTTCCTATGGCCCGGTCACTTCAAAAGACCCTTGTTGGTCTAGTCTTTGCCTTAGCAGTGGAAGGGGTGGCTCTAGATTAACTAGCGGTAGGCCAAGAGGCCTTCACGACGAATGGAGCTCATGATCCTCCATGGTGTGAGAAGATTAATGACACACTAGGGATTTCCATTAACATTAAATACCAACACACACTAGAAAAATCTCCTATGAGATAAGACAAGAAGATCACTAACAAGTTGGAATAACAGTTACACCAACCAACACTAGAGTAACTTACCAGTGCAAGTGCAAATCGAATACAGAAGAAACCTCCAGGTATACTCTATAAAGCATGGCCCGATGTCTTCCCTAGGTGCCGCGGTATACCCCCGCAGTCACTTGTGTAAGTCACTAAGATAAAAGAAACTAGGTTTCTAGCGCGTGAACAGTCACCAGGAGGGTATAGTCGACAGTTGGGTGGACCGCAATGAGAAAGGTATCAATATTGAAACCTATCAAGGGTATCAAAATCAAGTGTTCTAGAAGATGACTAAGGACCTCAAATGGATTCGTGACCCATGAATCTCCGTGAAAAATGCGATCAATGGAATCCCAAGATAAGCCCTCTATATGCATTCCCCACTATGCTTGGTCCAGCTTTGGAGCGGTTATCTTCGGTACCATTTCGTATGAAACCTCATGTTTAGCCCCTATGTTATAGGGGTGTCTAGGATAACTTCCAGGGTTACTGGACTTTCAAGCACTCCCTAGCACATAATTTTATGTTTTTTTTTGTAGCCTTGAAGAGTTTCATCTCCAATCCTAAATGAAGGCTCTAGCCTAGACTAAATTGATGTACCCTCCAAACACAAAGTCTAATAAATTTTAATTAAGCATTAATTTTATTGTTTGTCTTAAGTCAACGAGAATGGAAGTGAAACCATTGATGTTCTTTAAGAGATGAAAGAGAAGAGCACAAGATGAAACTGAAAACAAACTACTCATTCTTCACAAATAAAGATTTTCCAATTTAAACTCTTTAACCAAACTTTTTGTAACTACTTTTCTCAGATATTTGAAAAGAAAAAATTAAAACAAGGTTTCGCTTGACTACGAGCTACTTAATGTCCTAACCATTCAAATAAATAACTTAAGAAAAAAAATATTTTTCCTTAGTAAATAAAGAAACTGTTGATACTGAGAGGGGGGTGAATCAATATCAAGTACAATTTAAAACCTTTTTCAACTTATACTTAAACCATTCAAATATATCCAATGAGCAATGAACAATAGTATAAGTGTTAAACCAATACACCACAATACACCACACACAATATATGAGAAATAATTAATAGTTACTGTTCAAGGGAAGTAATGACTTCCAAAGGTAGCTACAGCTTCCAAATGTAAAGGGAGAGATAAACCTCCAAGAGGAAGATATAATCCTCCAATATCAAGAGAGAGTTGAACTCTCCATCCTTGCCTCTTCCTTCCACCCAAGAATATATGAGAGATAATAAAACTTTACATTAAATCATCACCATCAACCAATCATCACATAGAACCTGATAATGCTTCCTGAGACTTCTTCAATTTCTGAAATTCTTCAACTCTTAGAGTACTCTGATCCTGTATATAATATTACTCAATGTAATCTCTGAAAACTCCTCCAAGTTTCACTCCTTGAATCCTCCCCAAAAAGAAGTTATAGAAAGAATGGTAGACTTTATTCAATTCTGGTCTATTCAAGAGACCAAACTTGTACAAAATGCCCTGTGCTCAATATTTAACATCCGATTCTGAAATTTATACAAAAGAAACTACAGTTCGTACTCTTTCCAATGAAATTTGTCCCACTTCATTTGGATTCTCGATGAAGAAGTTATGACTATTTTACTCAGAACACCTGTTTATTGACTAGCTTCAGGACTGGTCACAAACCCTATCTTCCACAGAGTGTATCTCCATAATTATAGCGAATCAAGAGTTGAAATTTTTACCAAAGGTAATTTGATATGTCTTCTCAATAACATAGCGATTTCACCATCTGAATCATTCTATAAAACATGTTATATCAAAAATGGTAAGATGACCGGGAAATAACATACCTTAGAACATATTAACAAAAGACTTCATCCTTCCTTGAAATCCGACCTTCTTTACTTCTTATTTCTTCT
>JASDQU010360223.1:0-10045 GCA_032191745.1 Picea mariana | reverse complement strand
AGTAAACAATCCAAGCTCAAATCCACGGTACTTTCTGAGCTTCATGCTACACCCACAGTCGGGCACTCAGGGTTCACCAAAACATATGACCGGGTTAAATGTTCTTTTTTCTGGGATGGTATGAAACATGACATCTATAATTTTTTCGCTGAAAGTGAGGTGTGTCAGTGCAACAAGGGAGAAACGATCAAATCTCCGGGCACCCTCCAACCGCTTCCAATTCCCCCTGCTATTTGGAAGGATATCTCTATGGACTTTATTACAGGCTTACCCAAATCAAGGAACAAATCAGTCATAATGGTGGTGGTGGATTGCTTATCCAAGTATGCTCATTTTTGCGCTCTTCACCACCCATTTATTGCATCCACGGTGGCTCAAATTTTCATGGACCAGGACTTCAAGCTTCATGGCATGCTTCACTCTATTGTTTCTGATCGTGACCCAACTTTCACAAGCAACTTTTGGCAAGAAATGTTTAAGCTACAAGGCACACAATTGCATCTTAGCTCATCTTATCATCCCTAGATGGATGGTCAAACGGAAGTTGTCAACAAGTGTTTAGAAACATATCTGAGGTGCTTTGCCTCTGAAAAACAGCACCAGTGGGCTCAATGGTTACCCCTAGCCAAATGGTGGTACAACACTACATACCATACAGCCACTCGCGTGATTCCTTTTGAAGTGGTATATGGACAGAAGCCACCTTTAGTTCTCTCATACTTACCGGGTACCTCGAAGGTCCAAGCAGTTGACCAAACACTTACAGTCCGAGAGGATATCCTTCATACCCTTAAAGAGAACTTGGTCATGGCACAGAATCGAATGAAGCAGCAAGCAAATCAAGGTTTCTCTGAATGTCAATTTGCAGAAGGGGATCAGGTGTTTCTGAGACTGCAACCATATAAGAAAACTTCCCTCAAGGCCGAGCATTGTCAGAATCTAGCGCCCAAATTTTATGGCCCTTAAACCATTCTCAAGCGTGTGGGACAAGTCGCATATCAGTTAGCTCTGCCTAGTCAGTCGAAGCTACATCCTGTTTTTCATGTTTCATGCTTGAAGAAGGTGATTGGAACCAGGTGCCAAATTCAAACCAACCTTCCAAAGTTAGCAGAAGAAGGCTCCATTTGGCTACAGCCAGAAGCAGTTTTGGACCAGCGTGAGCGTCACCTCCGTCAGAGAACCATCAAGGAAGTGCTAGTACAGTGGAAATATATGACTCCAGTAGATGCCACTTGGGAACCAACTACCATTCTGCAGCAGTTTCCACATCTCAAGCCTTGAGGACAAGGTTGTTTTTAAGGGGGCGGACATGTTAAGGTCCTAACCTACACATAGATAGATCAATTTATTCGGATGTAATAAAGGTCAATATTAATAAGGCCTTTCAATCAAATAGAATAAGGTGGATGTAAGAATACCTAATAGAATCTTATGCTTCTAGAAGGATCTTCCTCTAAGTGCTTCTCTTAATAGACATATTTAGTATAAATAAGGGTCAAGGGTATGAAAACCCTAGCTTGGAGATTATTGTAACAGAGCACTGCTCGACTGGAGGTTTCCCCCTCGAAGAGGCCTGTGAACATTGCTTTCTGAATCAAAGTGCTATTTCAATTGTTGTTCTCATATTATTTATGTGTTATTGTGGAGATTATGCTGGTTATATTACTGTTATTCTGCCATTTCTAGCATTTTATTTTAGTTCTGCGTATTTATTATATCTGGTATCTTGCAGAAAGATACAAAGTTTCAGCCAACACGATATGGATACACTGAAATAAAAAATGGTAACATCACCAATACTAGTATTCCCACACTGGGAGAAGACATTCCACATACATGTATATGCATCATCCATAGAACTTGGAGTTATTTTGGCATAGCCAGGAGCAGGAGATTTGGATCATCTGATAGCATTTGTAAGCAGAAAATTGTCAAAATCATAACATAACTACAACACTACAGAGAGGTAAGGCCTAGATATGGTCTACGCACTGCAGAAGTTCAGAAAATACTTACTGGGAAAACAATTTAAGATGTTCACAGATCACTCATCCCTTAAATACCTAGTCAACGGGCCAGTGTTGGGGGGGAGAATCTGTCGATGGTTACTATTGTTTCAATAATTTGATTTTGAAGTAATAGTCAAGCTAGGGAAGCTAAAGGCAGAACCTGACCACCTACAAAGGGTCACACATGGAGAGGAACCCACAAATTTAGAAGACAACTTTCTGATGCACAGTTATTTTCGATCCAGATCACCGATGAATACTTTGCAGACATCATCCAATACTTGAGTACAGGTACTATGCCACATGTATATAACACCGCACAAAAGAAAAACCTGATAGTTCGGGCTACAAACTATGAGTTGATTGCAGGACACTTATACAAAATGGGCGCAGATAGCATCTTGCAAAGATATGTTCTAGAACATGAAAGACCAAGGATTTTAGCAGAATCCCACAAGGGAATAACATGAGAAAATTATGTAGGAAAATCTATCGCGCATAAGGTATTATGTGTAGGACTATGGTGGTTGACCATTCATAGGAACTCGAAGGAGTAATTCTATCGATGTGATGTTTGTCAGAGCATTGGTAAACCAAATAAAAGGGATGAGATGCCATTGCAACCACAAGTAACTTTACAGGTTATTCGATAAATGGGAAATAGACTTTATGGGAGCAATCAACCCACCAGCAAAGAGGAAATGATCAAGGTACATTATCACCATGAAAGAATACATGACAAGATGGGTGGAAGCAGCACCAGTCAAAGACTACAGTGAAAAAACAATAACACACTTTCTATTTGAGCAAGTGATCACTATATTTGGTTTCCCAAGGATTTTGATGAGCAACCAAGGAACTCACTTCATTAACAAAACTATTAAGGCCATGACTAAAGAAATTGAATTCCATCATCAAAAGAGTACACCATATCATCCACAAGCAAACAGAACAGTAGAAGCATTTAACAAAATCCTTGAAAATGCATTGACGAAGATCTACAATGTGAATAGGGACGATTGGGACCTCAAAATACTAGTAGCATTTTGGGCATATAGGACCACATGCAAGAAGTTGATAGGACACACACCATTCAGATTGGTATATGGACAAGAGTCAATGGTGCCATTAGAATTCTTGGTACCCAGTATGCACATAGCAGCAATTACAAACATGACAAAGCGAGGCATAGTGTAGGATAGGTTGAATAAACTGATGATCATGGAGGAAGACAAGATCCTATCAGGGTTCCACCAACAAGTTCATAAAGCAAGGGACAAAGCTTGGCATGAAAAACATATCGAGAAGAAAAAATTCAAGGAAGGAGACTTAGTGTTGATGCATGACATTAAATCCATTAAGCATCCAGGAAAACTCGGAATGCACTGGTTACGACCATACGTAGTAAAAAATTTCATATACGGGGGAGATGTACAAATCAAAGAATTAGAAGGCGTAGAAATCAGAGGGATGATCAACGGGAGCCGACTAAATCTGTACAAGGAAATTCGACCACCCACAACTTGAAAGACACTGCAGAGTGAAAAAAGAAAAGGAGCAATGACATAGTGCATTGAAATGAGAAGGAGCACACACACTTGGAAATACTAGTTGATGGAGACAAGGCCAACGGTTAGTTCAAAGTGAAAACAAGTGGTAAAGGAGGCTATGGAAAAATAAGCGTTAAGTGAGGAAGGCTAGTGGAATTGAATGCCAGAAATGACTAATGGGATATCGCATTAATCGTACCAACTAGAGATGACGAGGGAAATTAATGGCAAGTATGAAGGGACTGACAGTTCATTGAATCTTTAATCACGGTAACGTCCTCGAAAAGATTCACATGGTTCCCATATAAAGAAGGGATGCGGGAGAGGAAAGGTTATTGTGAAGTTGGAAAAGGTAGAGAGAAATAGAGCATATGCAGTAGAGAGTGCAGGTTGCAGAGTTTACAGAGTTTGCATAGGCTACTGAGCTCAGTGGAATACTATCTTTTACCACCATGGCACCATTGAAATAGGGAGAACTAAGCTAGACTTCTTGACAACCCTGATTTAGGACCATAGCACAAACACAAGCACAAGGAAGTGAACAAAATCCATCTCCACCGCCAGAATTCATCAATGTGGACGAAAACCCATCATTAGATACAACACCAGGAAGCCCAACACTCATGGTAGAAGAAACACAACAGAAAACACCTATGGACATGGACATCGATAGGCTAGAAGAGGGGTAGGGATAACAGAATGATGAGGCAGGTAGCCAAGTGCAACCAGAAAACCCTAAAGAAGCCCCGAGAGTCAATGGGACGGCTCCAAATCAGGAAGAAGCGGTCGAGCCAGAAGAGTCACAAACAATTGTGTCAGAACACCCACGGGAGGGAGCAGTATAAGATGTCACTGGCCTCAGTATGTTGGCGAATGAACAATGGACGTTGGATCCTCGAGTCAGCCACCATAGGAAAAGGACAAGCATAAGGTACCTAGGTCACCGCACAGACAACCCTCCACAAGAATTGTTTTTCCGCACATACCGGAAGGGGTAAGGGTAAAATAATATTTTTTAGATTATGTAGAGAAATTGAGGTACTCAGACAATGATGTAACGGAGACGAAAAAGTTCTCGGAGTTTTCTAAACAAGTCTACCTACAGACTGTGGATGTAGATCCCTTTGGGGAACCAATTCATCAACTAGTCCAGTGGGCAGAAGGACTAGCCAAAACTAGGATTTTAGGTCTGTTGGACCTACAACAATTTAGGAGAGCCTAGTATGCAAATAGTTGCATCAAGTAGTGGATGGCAGTCACTCATGGCGGAGATCTGTGGCTGGACCATCTCATCTCAATAGATGTAGAGCTCATTGCATACATCATAGGGCTTCCATCAAGGGGCATGGATCTCCCACAATTCCTCGAGGAAAAAACAAAGGAGAAATCATTGGCCGAAGAGATGAAGAATAAATACGGCACCGATAGGGGGTCACACAGAATCATTATCAAATGGATTAGTGACATCACGACAAGAATGGCGACAAAAATTATGGCATGCAAGTTGCTCATAAAATTCTGCAAGGAGGAAGTCTCGGTCGAGGTTGTCGCAGTTGCAACACAGTGTGCTGAGGGAACCACAATCAGCTGGGGCCCTTATTCGTTGAATATGTTCTTAGATGACTGGAAGGATGCACAGGATTTGGGGACATAATTTCATTATTCATGGATACTCATCCAGATATCCATTATGGGATGGAAGGAGCCGAACTACACATTTTTGCCACTAGGCCCAAACCCAATCACAGAGCACGATACTTATCGATTGGAGCCGCTTCAGACGCCAATAATAGAAGAATGAATGAAGCTATATTCGAAGGATATCTTTGCGACCTACATGAGACCATCACCAACACTTGGAGGATAACATTGGAAGTTGTTGCACACTATCAGGGCATAACCAATTTCAAAGACACTAGACATGTGATGTGGATCCGGGCGTGGAAGGACCCCAACAAGAAATGGCTACAACTATCATACTACATCATGTAGGGGGACATACAGATGGATATTCAGGATTGGGAATACGAATGGAGGATTCCGGTCCTCACTTGAGAAATACCTACAGAGGTAGAGGAGGAGAAGGAAAGATAGGAACACACACATGTTGAGGAGGTAGGGCAGGAACATATATAGCCCTAGGAAGTAATAGTGCCCAAGAAACCAAGTACAGTTCATAACAAACCACAACAGAAGAAAGGGGGGACATCCAAGATAGGATTCCAGACGGGGAAGAGGAACAACACACAGGCACCCCAAGTACAATAGAAACAAGTCGAGGTAGCACATGGGACCACATCAAGTCCTACTCCATAAGATCCAAGCCAGACTAAGCGACCAACCACCCAGATGGGGGGTGTGCACAAGAATACGAAGGCACATAGAACACCTCTGGAATACAGGATCACAGAGGATGATGCATAAATGGTGGCTCGAGTGGTTCAAGATTGCACATTTGAGGATTTTTAGAATGCTCTACGCCAAAGGGATAGAATTGAAGATGAGTTGGCATACATGAGACAGTTCCTCGGGCAAATCGGGGAAGCGTAGGGAGCCGACAACATCATATAAAAACGGTCGTCAACATCATAGATAGGAGGAGAAACCGGAGCAAGTGAGCGGGACACGGTCCAAACGATATCACAGGCGAGTTCAACATTTCACGTCACACCTAGCATGTTGCGCATGGATGAAATCATGGGGAAGACACCGTTAAAGGATTTGGAATAATTATAGTTGGTATTTTCGCAGATATCAGCCAAGGAACTATATAAACTACAAGTCAATGTTACACAGGAGATACAATCTCGTGCATGCACAGATACAACATAATTACATCAGGTAAAGGTTAAGCGGGATGAGCTAGAATTAGTATTCAAGTAGGCTAAGATTGAGACCAAAGAATAAAAGGAACGCATGAAGGGACTGGAATAGAAAGTATTTGTAGCCTACGAGAAGATTACAAAGAACGCGCAGATGACCGAACTCACGACAACAGAAAATATTCATCATATTGTGCAGACAATCAATCAATACCAATAGGAGATCGAGAATCTCTAGGAGCATATCACACCTACCACTCCAATGGAGGTGAGGGAGCAGAGGAAATAGGAGGCAACAGAGAATATACAGGAGATACAACGACAAGTCCAAGCAGTGGAGGACTTGTTCGAGAAATCAATGCAGCTATGGATGAAGTTGGAAGAGGATCAATACGTCTAGCAGTGGGACCAGGAAGGAGAAAGGATAAGCGCAACTATCCAAGACCTCAAGCAGATGCAGAAGACAATGTCAATCATAGAGCGCATCAAAGGGGCGCAAGACATGAAGAAACTATAGGAAGAACTCATAACTGCGCAGACTTAGAAAAAGGAGCGTCAGGCTCAAATGTAACTGCTCCAGGAGAAAGCAACAGAGGTCATTGCATAAGAAGAGGAAGCCAAAACATATATGGCACAGACCCAGGAATAATGTGCAAAGTTGGTCAGTGACGATATTGTAGTCCAGGTATTGGACACACTCAAGGAGAAGACCGTACAGGCCTAAACACAAGAAATAGATCTCATGGAGAAGTTCCAAGTGATCAGTAGGGAGATTGATGAAGCACACAGAGGTTAGGTGGATCGGGATGAGCCGCATGTTAGTGTTGGGAGCCTATTGGAAGCAAGTCGAAGCCAAAAGAAACAATATTTTTGGAAAGAAAGGCTATTTTGGGAAAGAAAGACATGCATGATGAAAGTGACAGCTAGAAGGAAGAGCAACATGCGTGCATGCATCAAAGTCCTAATGATGTTAGATTATGGTTTTGGTAATACATTGTAATGACTGATGAGCCAAAAACGTATATATAGATATGCTTAGTAGATAGAGAGGGGATAGAGATGCAGACATAGAGAGTTTTTGAGGAAGATTTTTGTTTCGATAACAAGTTGTAATACTTTTTCCATACGACCTAATTTTGTAGGATATTCAGGAGGGTATATATTGAGGGTTAGATCGCAAGATGAGGATCCTGGTGCGATCTATTCTGCCTCATAATAGATCTCGACCCGATTGAGGACGATGTTTAAAGAGCGTGGCACTGTAGTTTTGAAATTACTACAATAGAAGAGCTTAAGAGCCAAATCTTTGTGGACGTATCCCAAGAGGGAGGTGAACCACGGTAAAACCTGTGTTATGTGATTGAATGCTTGTGTCTCTTTTACTATTTATGAGTAGATATTAGCATGATGAATGAATGAGATGATTATATTACATGCATAATCGTGAGTGACATTATATTTCTTTAATAAGTTAAATAGAAATCTCAATGCACACTTCTCATACCTCCACTCAATCCTAGACTACAAACACTTGAGTATTGCAGACACCCATTAAGACTATCTCGAGTGAGACTTCGCAGTGCACTCTGTGTACCACGTTGCCTTTTAGTTTACCAAGAGGATCAATAGTTTTAGAGGCTTTGTTGGAACCCTAGGAGACTTGAACCTGGGTCAATCATGTTAAAGGTATAAACTCAGATACCAAACCAACAGTGGGTGCTACTACCATGGGTATTGTTGGGATAGTTGTCGATGCATCTATCCAAGGGGAGGTACTCAACAAACTTCTTTCCAAGGTTTGTTTTATGCTTGTTGGGATGCCTATTTCTTATATGGCATGGGTGGATACCAATTTTCAGGATTATATTGAGTATTAGCCCAAAATGAATTATAATATCGAGATAGGTCTTGTATCGAGATAGGTCTTGTATCGAGATAGGTCTTGTACCATACTTGGTGGTTGAGGTTGCCATGGTAATTTTTTAGCAACAAAATAGATTTGTGATATATCATCAATGTTTCCTTGGTACACTAATTTCATCTCAAGTAACGAAGGGAATCTACCAGTTGCATCGGTTTATTTCCAAATTCTACAGGTTTAAGTTTTTTTCAATGGGAAATCCCTCAAGGGATGCTTCCTCCAATACTTGGAAAAAAATATTGCTAATGTCCATTATACCTCTTTTTGTTTCTTATTTGTCTACATGGTGTCTGACTAAGAAATACAGAAAATAAGAATATCAATATTGAATTCTTCCAATAGATTTAGAACCTTAGCATGGATGATTCCTCCTTTAGATGATTTCATGATTTCTATAACAATATATTTGGGACCTTTGCCATGTTTTTTATTTCCACATGAGTACCATATGCATAAATCACAAATTTCTTCATAACTTAGCTATGAAACATCACTATATCCCATCAAATTCAACAACACAATGCATTCATCGTGAATCCATCTTAAAATAACAATTTGTCACATAAATTTTCCTAACTTGTTCTATTTTGACCTATATAAATTATACTACAACCTATCAACATAATCCTCCAAAATCTCATATTATTTTTGGGTCATTTTGAAGATATCTTCTCTTGAATATCTAACATTGCATTATTCCTTATATTTCTTCAAGAATGTCTACCACATGTCGTCCCATGTACAAGTATTGTTCCCATCTAGTCCCATGAATTGATGTAGTGCTACATTCTTGAGTGTTATGAAAAACAATTTCAACTTTTGTTCATTATATCTATAATTGTAACTTATGCAAAGGATGTCAAATTTTAAGAGAAAAGTATCAGAATATTCACTTATCATGCCATTGAAATTTGGTAAGAGTTGAAGGTGGGATATTCTTCATATGAGCCAATCCTCCTAGTTCTTGAATTGGAAATTCAAAAGTGATAGATTCTTATTCTATGAATCCTATTGCTTCTTCCTCTATTACATTTTTAAAAGAATTGAAGTTTTATTAATGTGGTCCACCTTGTACTATTGATTCCTTATAGGATATAATCCCTTCAGAAATTTTAGGTTATTGGAATCCATTTTCCTGAGACTTTGAGTCTTTCTATCCACCGATTATTTCCTCTATCCTCATACTTTTTTGTAGTAGAAGGAATGATTTCTTCTTTGGATATGGAACTATACTCAATGTTTCTTAGAGAACTAGATTCTATGACATTCTTGTGGCTTAATTGGGATATATAGTTTACCTTATAGCTTCCTCCTTCTACTGATTTTATTTCAAGGCAGTTAGTAGCTTGGATAATTCTTATTGCACCATGAAATCCCCCTCTTGAGTCTCTAGTTTGATTCATGCATTATGTATGACCAAAAACAATGTAGAATACTATGTATGGGATCTAACATAGAGGCTTACATCAAATCTTCTAGTTAATCTCATTACCATGTGTTTTCCCTATACCAATGCAAAAATATCCACTATGCCTTTGGCATCTCCCAGAAAGTGGCAAAAAAATGAGAATCAATTTAATCACCCTACTTAATTGTGTCAAGAGTGGTTAAACTAATTGTTCATTAAATTGTCAACCCAAAAATCTAAAATCTTATGATGATTCCATACACTATATATGCATGCATAAAATTCCATTATTACTAATTTATATATTTATATAATGTTTTTATCAAAAGGAATTC
>JASDQU010360219.1:0-11034 GCA_032191745.1 Picea mariana | reverse complement strand
TTTTGAAATATGTGAAGTCAGTTACATCATGGCCCTCATCAGTTATACAGAAATCTTTGTTGGAAGATAGCAAATCGGTTCTATCAGATTCTTAGAATTTAATTTCACTGTAGACCGCTGGAAGGATTAGCCGTTCATCTGCTAGTGCAATAGGTCTCTCCCAAAGCCCGCCGATGTTTATCAGCATTAATTTTATCTGGAAAACCCAATGGGTGAGTGAAACAAAGAGCTAAATGGGATCCGAAACTAATTAATCCACTATGCGTTTGAGTAGAAGCAAAATATGTCACGAAAAGGACCATATTTCAAGAACATGAAACGAAGAAACGATGAGGAAAACCAGATAAAAATATGCACATCTCAATGTTTTATCCATTCACAGGATATCGTTGAAAGCTTGCTAATCCAGAGGATAAGACAGAGGATACCCACCTGGTTAGACATGTCCAGCTTCTCAAGACCAGATGAGAATCTTGTAAATCATTAGCAGGAAACGCCCTAGGATGGCTTACGGTGTACCAGATCTCCCTTTCAGTAACATAATAGCTTCATTTCTCCGTTTAGCATCGGTCTATTTAGGGATCTAGGTCACAAAAAACCGTCATACCAAGATTCTCTTTTGGAATGCAGAAATTATTGAGATCTCGTCAATACTACTTTGAATCCTCTTACATATGTGCACGGGTTAATGAGATTGATCCACCAGGGAAGCTGAACGGCCTTGTGATTCGTCTTTAAAATGCACATTACAGCCACCCATCAGTTCCATCTAGCTATATTGGTTTCGTAAAACAAATGATGGACCATAGTAAAAGGCCACACCTCGAATGATGCTTTTACTTATTTAAAAAAAAAATTGGGGTGAGGATTGTTTTCAGGAATGTTTGGAAAAACATAATGTTATTAATGAATTGTCAATGTTTTAGATCTATATCAAGATTCATAGATTCATCTTCAAGAAAAAGATTCAAGAGAAAAAATTTGAATTAAAATTGAAGAAAAAATTAAAATTGAAGAAAAAAACAAAAAAAACTTATTTTTTAGTATTTTTAGTATAAATATTAAAGAAAAAAAAAAAAAAACTAAAAATCCGCTAGAAAGAACCCTAACAACAATTAACAATTAAGCCCTCTTAAACCATAACTATGATGCTGTGTCACGAAGCTCCTATTAACAATAATTCACGATGAATAAGTTATGAAAAGAGTGTAATTTAAGTGGTTCAAAGTAACAATTGTATATTTCTCTCTTTATATTCACTTTTAAATATGCTTAGTCTTTTAATAATAAAAGTAAAAAGAAGCCATTTTTTTATATTCAAATTCCACTTTTAAATATATTTACTCTTTTAATTTTTTATAATAACAGAAAGAAAAAAACTGAAACAAATCGTTTGGACATTTTCCAATAGAGGGCATCGTACCACGTTACAGTGTAGTTGCTTCGTACCGCTTTTGACCTACATTTACTTTTTCAAGATTATGCGTTTGATGGACATTCTCGAGGAGAATTTTTCATTAACTTTGGAATCAGATATTATGCAATATGGAGTGGGTTATTTTTATTCCCATTTTTTTTTGGCGTATCTCTTGTAATTTTTTTGGCTAATTCAAAAAATTTTGATCTATTTTTTGAGTATTTGGGTTGATTTAAAATGGAGCAAAACACTAGATAAGTTTTTGAAATGCATGAAACTTTGATTCATAAAAAACTTAAATTATTCCTGAAAATTTGACCAAATTTAAACTCGTTTTTTCCAAAAATACTCCTAAAAAAAATTTCTCCCAAATTAGCCTATTCCTATCAATTATCATAAATCTGTTGCAACTTTCCGATATTGGGCCAGTATTCCATATATCAATTATCATAAATTTTCTACTCGATTCTATTGCAACTTTCGGATACTGGACCAGTATTCCATTCCGGTACTCTTGATTGTATTTTTCTAACAATCGTTGACAGTGATATTTTACAGTGATTTCAAACGATGAATGAAATTAGTGTCAGAACATAGAAATGAAAAATCTATTACCCCGTCCCAAACATCCTTATAGATTTTTGGAGAGCGTTCTGTTTCTATTACCCCGTCCCAAACATCCTTATAGATTTTTGGAGAGCGTTCTGTTCTGTTCAATTACAAAGGGATTTACTAATTAATATTGATCTCCATGAGATCAAAACGCATTATTACAATTTCAAATATTGTGCGATGATAATCCCAGTGCATCTCGAAAGTAGACAAATGAATGTAAGATTTAACTGTATATGAATTTTAACGTAGACGATAAATAAAATCTGTCAATGAACACAAATGTGGGCTGTCGGGCCAATTTTTTAAGTGTGGAGACCGAATCAGTTAATAAGAGATTCTCACGGATCCGAGATGGGATATATATATATATATATATATATATATACGTTGTACTCCACAAACCTAGAATTCAATTTTCAAGCGACTACAACTTGCAGCGTTTGACTTGACTTTACCTAAAATGAGTACGACTGCACATTCCTGTAGAATGAAAACTACAGGCGGGGGGCGTGCTGCAGGTCACTTAATTTCAATAATAACTATTGGCGACCTTCCGCCCATTCCACATTGCAAAGGTCACTTTTCGTCTATGAGTGATGTGTTTGGGAAAAACAAACATATATATATATATATATTCCATGTCTACGAATCAACGCACCAGAACATATCTCGATTGCGCCAGCGCGCCCGTTGTATCCCGTATGTTTCACATGTAGGCGACAACTATTTCCTGCGGTCTTCTACGGATGTAAATGAATGATATTTATGGATTTTGACTGTTTTAAGTAAATTCGCAATTAAAAATCATTCTCTGAATTTGAAACTATTATCTTTAATATAAAGATACATAGATGGTGAGCAATATATATATATATATAAAAGTGTGAAGGTATAAGTAATATTAGGAAAAACATATTATGTTTTTCATAATATTACCTCATATCAAATATATATAGTTGGATATATACAGTGTAAGTGGGTCTAATGGTTAAGAACATGTGTTTCCTCCTAAGAGGTCACAAGTTTCTCTCTCTGCCTCTTTGTCCTTCCATCCCCTCTCTCGTCCACCTCTTTTCCCACCCTTTCTCTCTCTCTTTGTTGTTAATCTCTATCCCCCCTCTTTGTCTCCTTTTGTATCCATCCTTCCTCTCTCTCTCTCTATCTCTGCCCCCCTTCTATGTCTCCCTATGTGCTTCCCTTCCTCTCACTATGCCTATCTCTACCCCTCTCTCTATCTCCCTCTCCTTCCCTCTCACACTTTGTCTCTACCCCTCATCTTTGTCTTTCTCTATCCCTCTCTCTCTCTCCCACACTCTAACACACTCACTCTCTACTTCCCCTCTTTGTCTACCTCTCTCTCCCTCCCACACTCTAAGACACTCACTTTCTACCTCCCCTCTTTGTCTTCCTCTTTCTCCCTCCCACACTCTCTCACGCACACTTTCTATCCCCCCCTCTATGTCTTCCTCTCTCTACCTCCCCTTCTTCTGTAAGCTGTTAATTCCGCAAAAATTATGTTTCTTTGGATTTTCTAGAACCTATAATTTTTTATTAAAATATTAATTAATTGATTTATTATTTTTTATTAAAATATTAATTAATTATACATGTATGTTGTAACTAATGAAGAAAACTCCATTAATTATTAATTATTGCACATGGCTACATGCATGTAATATTTAAATTATATAGTGGAGAAATTTTTTATTAAATATGAAGTGTCATTTTAAGTGAGTTACTTGTTGTTTTTTTCACCTATAAAAAGAAAATTCATTGTTATTCATTATTGAATCAAGAGAAACTTTCTATTACATTAGGGTCTAAATAGAAAGAAACTTTCTATTACATTAGGGTCTATATATAAGTATATATTGCATCACATAACATCCTTGATGTTGTTCTTATACTACTTTATATGTCCTCTCAGAAATTTGCAATTTACAGTTGCATACATTTAAAAAAAAAAACATATCAAAATTGAACTTTCCTGTTCAAAAAGGAATATACAAAAGGATGGAGTACTTTAGAAAATATAGTAAGCATTGATCAAAGATCCCATGTGGGATTTCTCAAAATGTAGCCAACCAATAGGGAAAACCACAATTTTTTTGAAGAGAGAATCTCCCTCAGAATTTTATTGTCTGTGCACATGCATGTATTTTATCCCAGTGAAATGTCTTTTGAGATCTAGGATCTTCGCCTTCCATGGGGTAAGGGATAGAATTTCCAACTTTGTTTTTCCAACAAACTAGTCCAGAACCACTTTAGAATCTCCTACAACCATTAAATGATATATTCAGAGCCTTTTAGCAAAGGAGAGAAGACCCCATAGTCCCAAGGTCTCTGCTTTAATGCTGTTGCCTTCACCTCCTGCAAAAAAGGCTTTGTACACATGATATGTATTTAACTTGAGAAACAAGCCAACTCCACATATACCTCAAGCAGTAGCTCCATCAAAGAACCCAATTGTGGAGTTATCAAAATAAATTGAGCTTAGGATATAATCCATCCTATCTCCTACTTTGTTCCCTGCATGTTATTTTATAGCCATTATTATGTTTGTGATAGTTCGTGCATCATTTCGAGGCAGATATTCAAATAGAATTGTGTTCCTGTATTTCTAGATTCCCCATAGAACTACAAAGGGGATATATCTCAGCTTTGGGGAGGATACAAACCATTTCAGCAGATTCTCCTGCAAGGATGGGCGATCCCAAGAACCGGAAAGATTCAGCAAACAACATATATCTTGCCAGGTTCTCTGAGTGTATTCACAATGGAAAAATAAATGTAAGGTGGTCTCTTCATTTTTTAGACATAGGGTGCAAACCGAAGGTCCCACCCCTCCTCTTCGCCTATAGTTCTTACCTGTGAGGAAACAATACTTTAAACAAAGCCACATCAACAGAATAATTTGTATAGGAATCTTGGTTTTCCAAATAGCCTTATACCACCATGTCGGTTCAATAAAAAGGTTTTGAAAAATGAGAGCATCATAAGCTAGTCTAGTTGTCACTGTACCTGAGGTTTTGTTCCATGACTAGACTATTCTATCATTTTCCTTTGACATATATATTCCACTACAACGAAGCATTGTATGGAAATCATTCCATTCCATCACTAAGTCACCTATAATTCCAAAGTCCTCAGCCTCAAGCCAAAGCTTTGTAGAAACAGGTGGGGTGGTTGAAGGAGCAGAAACATGTGCTAAAGAAAAGATTTGCAATCCATTGAGGTTTTGGACTAAAGCATTTGAAAGTTTGTACAATGAGTTACAACCAATAAATGGGTCTGGGCCTATCATGGTCCTCTTACCACACCCTACCAACCAAGCCAACCACTTCTTAATTAGAGAAATATATCCCAGAAAAAATTTTCAAATGTTGGAAGCCATAGGAAAGTTACATGAAACTGAGCGCACCCAAAAAATCACATATGTGCCTTTCAAATATTTTTTATTCAAGACCAAACTCCACAGTCCAAAACCAAACAATACCCTCCAACATGATTTTGCAGCGAGAGCTTGTGCAAACCAAGTTAAGTTTTGGATGCCCCAACCCCCTAGAGCTTTGGGTCTTGCAATATTGTTCCAGCTAGCTAAGTGAAGGCCAATAGTATTCTTAGCCCCATTCCATATGAACCCAGAGATAAGTTGTTGGATCTTGTTAATAATCGATGAAGGAATCTTTGCCAAACTAATCCAGTATACAGGAAGATTTTGTAGTACGAATTTTGCTAAGACTAATATGCCCCCCAATGATAACCATCGAAAGGTCTAGTGTCCAATATTTTTCTCTACCTTTTGAATCATCCACATCCAATCACTTACCCTGTGGTCATTTGGTTTAATGAATAAACCAAGGTATTTCATAATTTTCTCCAGATTAAGGATTTGGATATTAAAGGCCTCCTTCAACCTTTATTCCAAGTGGGGATCAATGTTTTGAGCAAGGAAAACATATTTAAGACAATTAACTTCCATACCCAAGGCTAAACAAAAGATAGATAAAATAGATTTGAAAGCAATCCAGTCTTCATACTTCCCCATACCCAAAATAAGAACATCATCGACAAAAACCAAATGTGAAATGATAACGCATGTGGCCACCTTTATGCCTTGGAATTTACCCTTTGAACAAACGTTCTTCAGTAGTCTACTAAGAATTTCCACAATCATAAGGAACAAAAGTGGAGGAAGAGAGCATCCCTGCCTCAAACCTCGATGACCTTTAAAAAAAATTGTAGGAGATCCGTTTACTAGAATTGCAAAGTTGACACTAGAAACACATGCCATTATCCACTCAGTGACCTCCAATTTCCATCCAATCTAGATCATCATTAATCTAAGAAAATTCCAACTCCCTTTATCATATTCCTTCTTTAAATCCAGTTTTAGTATGAGCAATTTCAATTTATTTTCCTTAGCAATATGTATACATTCTTGGGTTATCCCAACAACATAAAAAATTAGTCTTTCCTTAAGGAAACTGAACTATTCAGTTGAGATACAGGAAGCCAACTAGTCCTTAATCCTAGTAGCTATAATTTTTGTAATGACTTTATAAACAAAGTTACATAGAGCAATAGGTATGTAGTCATTGAAAGTGGCAGGTTTGTTCACTTTGGGGATGAGGGTAATAAAAGTAGCATTTAAAGATTCGGGAACGTGTCCTTTGACCCTAGTTTCCTTAATAGAACCAAGAAAATCCTCCCCCATGAGGTCAAAGAAGAAATGAAATAATTCAAGTGTCCACCCATCTAGCCCAAGACTTTTGTCCCTAGGCATCCTGCTAACCACTTCTTCCACTTCCTTAAGAGTGTCAGGTTTACCTATATCATCACTTTCATCATCTGTAAAAAAACCTAGGGACCTCCTTAATTACATTGATTTGGTTGTAAGTGTCCTCATGTTCGATTTCTTTGTATTGGGCTCTAAAATGTTTAAAGGAAACAACACTAATCTCTTCATAAGATGTTTTGATACTACCATCATCATCTGAAATATCCCATATAGTGTTAAGGATTCTTATGTGGTTAGCAAATCTATGGAAGAATTTTGTGTTTCTATCCCCATTCTCAAGCCAAATTGCTCTGCTTCTTAGTCTCCAAGAGGCCTCTTCCAATTTCAAGATCATTTCCTTTCTCTTTTTTAAAGAATTTAGGAGGGATAAATCTGTAGGTGTGAAGATCTGTGATGGACACCTCTCAAAGACCTTTATCATATTTTGATCAATATCCCTAAGTTCAAAAAGCAACTTGTTTTTTTGTCTATTTTCCACTGAATTATCGCTTCCTTTAATTTTTTCAACTTAGCACCAAGCAGCATTATAGGAGAACAATCCTTCCAACTATCCATACAATGCCAAATGGCTCGAACTAAAATTATAAAATCAGGTTTAGACAGCCACGAACTATTGAATTTAAAAGGAGGAGTTGGCTTGGGTGTTGTTTCTTCAATTTGTAGACACATCAGATTATGATCCGATAAATTTGAATTAACAATCCAGGAACTAGTCTTTTTTAGACCTCCCAGGAAACTTTCATTCACAAGGAACATGTCAAGCCTCTTAAAGATATGGTCCATACCCGATCGACCATTTCTCCAAGTGGGAGCCAAGTGGCTTGGTTGAAGGTCCACCAACTTTTTGAATTAACATATAAATAAATTCAAAAAGTAAATAAATAAACAATTTTAAAAAATCAATATAATCTTATTATCATTATTTAAAATATAAAATGGAATATTTAAGATTATTAATATATTATTGAATTTGTGACTTTGAAAGTTAAAGCTAAGCTTTAAAGACCTCAACATTGAACTTTTAACCTCTTAAGAGGAAACACATACTTTTAACCATTAAACTCACTCAAACTATATAATTTTATAATAAGGGATTATTAAGATATCATATTAGTGATTAGTAATATTTATTAAAAATAAAATTAATTAATATTTTTTAACTTTAATTTAAAAATAAAAAAAAAAGGTTGAAATAAAATATATTTTGCAAAATATAAATAATATTTCAATTCTTCATTAATTTTTGTATGAGAAAATTTGAAAAAACCTTATATTAAAATAATTGTATTTATATTTAATTAATAAAGAATACAATAATGACCAATATAAAAATGTAAAAAAAACTAGTTAAACCTTTTAAAAACCAGTGAATTAGATATACCTAATTTTACTAAAACCTTTTAAGAAATAATGGTATAGGTAACTTACATAAAAGAGCATATGCATAGAACTTATTCTGAATAAGGAGTCAATGTTCACAATATTATTAGTCCCTGCCTTGAAGCTAAGGAGTATAGTAATCGATTCAGTGTTTATTAATACTTGGGCACATAGTTCAATATGTTTTAAACCAAAGTTTGGAAAATCATTTTGTTTTTCATTTTTTATCACCGTATCAAATCCTCACAGCAATATTTTGAAGCCTTATTTGGCTTCATATCGAGGCACAAAGCTATTTTGAGTGAAACAAACTTAGGAAACATGACATGTCTTTAAAGTATATATGGTAAAGGTGAATTGATTCTAAGTTTGAAACTAACATTAGTTCAAAACATTAAATGTTTCGAGCTATTCATAATCCATAGTCCATACTCAATATCCCATATTTGTTTACATATCCGCGTGGTAACAACTGGCAACAACTTCCATGTGTGTAACATGCAATAGAAATAGTTGCTTCATCGGGTGTAGGACCTGAAACTTGGAAATTGTAGCACCATTACTCTTGAGAGCTAGTTGTATCATGCCTTAAAATTGGAAGTAAACCAGAAAGAAACTTGAGAGCTAGTACTTGTTATGAATATTGAATCTCGATCTGCAAACGAAGAGTGACTTTATATAGGATCTCAACATCAGATGGAGAGTGACTTTGTACAGGATCTCAACAGCCTGTAAGTGTCATTGCCATTAAAGGTTTCATCTTGTCGCTATAAAAATACTTTGTTTATATTGCTCTGTCATCTATCTCAGTGAAGCCACATGTTAATGCCTAAACCAAACCATACTAATCCCTATTTCTATCAACATTCAATTATTAGAAATCTCTGAAATTGAAATCTCTCTTGCTAAATCACATCCACCTCTCAAAATTAAGGAATCTGGTCATTCTCTTCATTATACAAGTCTTTAGACCGTCGTTCTCTGGAGAAAACAAATAGAACTTGGTTGTATTTCTAAACACTTTGTTTGGTCGTAGTCATTTCACAAACACTAGTACATATGACCAAATTTGCGACAGTTTTTCATTGATATTGCCACACTTATCCATCGCAATTTCCACGAAAGCCGAGTTTTTTTTTCATCGGAATAATTCCGTCGCTCTATCGACAATCCAGGTGTGCGTGGAAACATCGACAAAATTAGCTCTCCATGTGTCACCACCTTCAAGTTCGGTTAACCCTATGCATCGTCGCAATTACAATGAAACCTCATCACAAGTACAACAAACAACTGTGGCAATTACGACGAAATTTCGTCGCAATTGCGACGAAAATTTATGACAAGTCAAAAAATTATGACGCAGATGTTGTATGTGCGACGAAAAAATGTGGCAACTTGTGACGAATACTCATGGCGATAGCGACAAATACCCGTGGCAATAGCGACAACATTAATTCATCAAGACCAAAGTTACGATGAATATGTTGTATGTGCGACAAAAACCTGTGGCAACTTGCGACAAAAGTTCGTCGCTATTGCCATGGTGGTCAAAATGCAATTTTATTCCGACGAACTATCGTTGATATTGCGACGATGGCATTAAGTTTAAAAAAAAAAAATTACACGAGATGTAATATGGCATTACCATATTACATTGTAATATGGTAATGCCATATTACAATGTAATATGGTAATGCCATATTACATTGTAATATGTAATATTACCATATTACATTGTAATATGGCATTACCATATTACATTGTAATATGGTAATACCATATTATACCATATTACATTGTAATATGGTAATGCCATATTAACCCACAATTAATTACAAACCAACATGAAGAAATATGAGCTTGGAAAACAATTATTGTTTTGTATGGATTTTGTAGTTAGAGGATGTGAATTTTGTATTGACCTAAGAAATATAAAATTCATTGTAAATTGGTTGATCCAAGATAATTTAATTGAACCAAGGTAATCCATGGGGTTAGCAAATTATTTAGGAATGAAATGTATCTTCAATGCACATTAGAAAAGGCAAGTATAACCTTTCAATTCATTGCAATTGAAAACCAAGTAATTGAAGCTTTGACAGGAAAGAATTGTAATGCATCAATATTAAATCTAATGAAACTTGCAATTTTATTTGAAATCAAAGCAAATTTCGCATGATACATAATGGTGGAACCTTTGATACAAAGAAAGAGTTGGATAACATAACACTTAAAACTTTTGTTGGTTCAATCATAATATACCCCAAATAAGATAAGGAATTATACATCATAGTTTAGGCATTGAAGTATGATAAATATGATAAATATATACATTCATTTAGGCATTGAAGTATCCTGCAACATTTTGAAGTATAGGCATTGAAGTATCCTGCAACATTTTGATTCAGTAATCAAGTTGTATGATAAATATATATAAAACCACATGGTCAATTTCCTTTAAGACCTCTTTGTTTTTATTTGGCCATAGCTCTAAAGTTAAACTCTTATGTACTTGAAGAATATAAGGGATTACCTACATTTAGCTCAAATTTTGGCAAATGGTTAAAACCTTACAAAAACTTGTATATATATGCAAGTCTCGTGTCTTTGAGATGATTGTAGGCTTGAAGGGGGATTAAAGTATAAAATTCATAATTTTGTTGTTAAGAAAGGAGAGCCAAGAATAAGCTCATGTGGGAAGCTTGAAGCTGTAAAGTCGATATACATTTTAGAGTAAACAAGACTAAATAATATGGTAGTTTTTATACCATGTTGAAACATGAAAACAAGATGTAATTATCTTCTTCACTCATGTAAAGAT
>JASDQU010360213.1:998-11806 GCA_032191745.1 Picea mariana | reverse complement strand
GACCACTTTGGAGTTCATCCATTTGTTTACCTTTGCATCGATTGGTTTCCACTTGGACATATAACATTCTCATCAAGGGAATCATATAAATCAATTACTTGACATCAACCAATGACATCAATCAAACCAAACCATTTACATCAATGACATATGATCCAACAATCTCCCAAGTAATAAAACCATTGGCATCAATGACAAACCATTGGCATCAATGACAACATGATCCAACAGATGAATGACCATTGGAGAATGTCAAAATTCTATGCTTCCCATTCCTTTATTTTTCCACCTTTAGATTAACCCTGTTATCAACAAGATAACTTATCTCTAAATAAACTAAGAAAATAATGAAAGAATAAGTATTCTTACTCGAGGCAAGATAAAACCTTATGAGAAGTATCTCTCTCTATTTTTTCATGTCCATTTTGTCCTTTTTTTTTTCCTTTTATTCTTCAAAAACTAGTTCAAGTGGTTCAACTACCTTTTGTTATAAAGTTATATAAATTTAGTTAAGATAGGACAACTTTATTTATAATAAGGGTAAATAATAATTAATAGGTGGGGCCCCTATATGTCTTGTATTTCTTTTATTTTCAACATTTCCCTTGTTTCTCCTTATTTTACTCAAATATCATGCACATATCATCATCAAAATATATATAAAAAAAGAAACCAATGTAATCATGCCACAACATCAAAACACTTGTATCTCCCAAAACATCATAAAGGCATGGTATAATAGTTTTTCAAAATAATAATATCATGTTTGTTGTCCCAAAAATGTGCCTCGAATGTCAAATTAAAAGTGTCATCACATAATAAAATTAAAATCAAAAATAATATTTCATGTTTGAAGTAGACTCCCTATTCCTACTTCCTTATGAAATTATAGGCTTGTGCTCGAGTAAATCTAGATCAGCAGGTGTCTTTTCTTCAACTTTTGAGATTTTAGGGTGCATGTCATCAAATGTTATTTTTCTTTCAACATCTTCAAGTTTGGCAAGGAGGGTGTTGACTACATAGGAGGAGGTCTTATATGAATCAGAGTTAATAGAAATGGTGTGATGTTTACATTTATCTAGATGAGTTTCAAGTGATAATTATTTATAATTTCTAGGAATATGGACAGAATGTGCATGAGAAGCTACATAAGCAATACGATGCAAAGGTTGTAAAGGAGGAGGAGGTCGAAACGATACAGTAGGACAATGGACTATACTAGAGGGAGGATTTGTAGGTACATTTTCCAAGCCATCATTGGTTGGTGGAATATGAGGTGTCTCTGGAGAGTTATCTATGCTTGGATGTGGCTACAAAGGAGGAATAATAGGTGCCTGAGGTGGATGGAAATCAGGGTGGCCATCAAAATTCAAATAAACGGTTTGAACTAGCTAATTGAATTCATCTGAATTAGCATAAAAATGGATTGAAAACTTCATTATCTTATTTCTTCATGCTTTCCCAAATGCATTAGGTATTCTACATCTATGTTCTTTGTTTCCCCTGTTACTAGAACAATTTTTGCCATGACTGAAGAAACTCATCTATATTTCATCAATGACCCAATACTATTCTTCTTTCAAACATCAAACACTATTCTTATTTCAAATAATTTAAAAATGTCTCCGAACTAACCAAGCAATCAAGCATGACAAGGGAATATGAAAGGAAATAAGGGAAACAAGGAATATAATCATAAGCTTCTCTTTCCATGCTTGTTGTTTCTACCATTCAAATTATGCATTCTTTACCAAGTTCCTCAATATGATTAGTCACTAATATCTTTGAACATGGGAAATGAATGGGAATGAAATTATAAATGATAAAGGAGTAATGAAAAGGGAAATTTGTAATTTATGAAAAATTCTATAGATGATAGGAATGCATGATAAAATACAGGTTCATAATCCATTTCAATCAATTATGTTCATAAATTATATCATTTTTATTTGAATGAGGTTCATAACAACATACCATTTTCCAACATTCAAATATGCCTGAACATTTCATTTATCCACACAATATCTGCAAGACATATATCTCTATCAAAAATAGTAAGCTACTCATACATCATCTTGTTGACTTATGAAAAATTGTTCTCTTAATAGGTCCTCTTTAAAAGTTTATTATAATCAATTATATCAATAGGGGGAGTTATTTCATGATTCTTTTAATGAAATAGGTTTTAGTATATCCGAGAATAAATTATGGAAAGTGGGATAAGATGAGGGGGTAATTCCCTATTTACATAAAATACAAATAAACTTTAAATCCATATATTAGACCTTCCATCTCTTTTCCAAACATGTATTACATTTTTATTCAACAGTCTAAACATGTATTATCAAAATTAACATATTTAACCAACATCTTGGTCAGCTATCAAAGATTATGAATGTTCTTGGTTTATTGTAAAACATGAACCAAAATGATCAAATGACTAGAATATGAACTTGAGTAAGATTTCTCAAGAGAAATGCAACTTTTAGTCCATATCATTTATATTACTCATAATTTCAAAGGGATGTTTTGGCCAAAAAAGGCACACATTCCATACAATAATGTAGTAATGCATAGAAAAATGGGTATAATGTTGTATCATACCAATTTATAGTCATATCACGACCATTCAAATATTTTAAAAAACTATCAAAAGAGGACACGTAGCCACTTCGTTTATTTCAAACTAAACATGTCAGGTTTAATCATAGCCATGATTCAAACCCATATAATCAAGCAACAAAATAATGTAACACTCCTTTAAGAACCGATTTTATCAATCGATATTCAAACCCGAGTCTCATACTTATCGACTAAAATAGTTGCTTGGTTTCGTAAGTAATGAGAGAAAAAAACAGTTCATATAACACTTGAAATCAATTCAAAACAATTCCCTCGAGTTCAAAACCAATATAACTAGGAAATAATATAATATTCATAAAAAATATCCATCTCAAACTCAAACTCAAAACCATATCTTGAGAAAAAAGGAACCATTGTTTGTTCATGAAAACAATATGAGAAGGAACAACTCCTATCAAATATTAAACTCAATTCAAAACCAATGGCCATGAGTTCGAAACTTGACGTAGTCTCAACAAGAAAATAGGGTTGATACATAATAATGTTGGTTGAGTAAACAGGAAAGAGACATTTTGTATTTATGATATGGATATGGGTTCGAAACCCATATAACCAAGTCAATAGAAAACCTGTGTTGGTTGTATATCCAAAACAATCAACCTGTATATATTTGTTATATCCCTTCAAACATCTGTTAATGTCGCGAGTATAGAACCTAGTTTCGACTCAGCAAAGATAAAGTATTTAATTGTTGGCCATGAGCTCATGCTCAACTATAAACTTATCCAAAAATAAATAAACCAAGGTTGGGCATATACTTACGTACTGAATTTTTTTTTATCCCAAAACTTCAAACAATACAAAACCCATATCTAATATGATCTGTATGGTTCAAACCACACTTTTCTTAGAAAAAATAAAGGATTTTCGAAGGATAGTATGTCAGACAGTACAAAATTGCTACACGAACTTGAATCCATGTCGCAAATTATAAGTTTTATCAAATGTGTTATGTTCATTTCATTTCAAGAACCAAATAATAATAAAATTGTAGAGGAATGAAAAGTGAACATAAATGACGAGGACGACATTCAATAGAGGGTTATACTAATTATTTTTCTTTCAAAAACATAAAACCTTAAGAAAAATTATTCCATTAAGAGTGAAAAGTAGGAAGAGGGAGAGACACATCGAATACCAGTCAAGAACACAGATCTATTACTAAATTATTGCTTCACAAAACATATGCATAAGATGGTCAACAAATTGGCTAGTACATACCTTGCTTTTCAACCTTTTTTATACTAGGATTGGACCAAGGAGATTGCTACAACTTCTAGGAGTAGGGTTTCCAAGATAGCTTGAACTCCTCTTTCTCCACAGTCTCAACAGAACAAAAATGATGAAGACCCAAAGAAAATGAGGTGGTAAATAGCGAGCAGATGAGATTAATTTCCCACATACTTGTGAATTGAATGCATGGCCAGCCCCAACACGTCGGTATTCAAACCATATCTCATATGTGAATGCCAACCAATACTTCAAACAATTCACATGAGATTTTAACAATACACCATATATTTTATGCCATATAAACCAATCAGAAGGTCGATACCATATTCCATGTCATCTCATAATCATGTGAAAAAATGTCTTTTAGTTATTTCCATCAACCTTGTCACATAACTATCATAAATAATCAAGTCGACACATATATACATGTGAATATACTAGAGTCTATTTTGTTTGCATATGCCATATATAATGTGCTATGTAAAAACCCAAGTTTACCATTCAAATAATATGCACCACTTCACCACATTGTATATCAAACCCAAAGTTTCAAACATTTTTCCCATAGGTTTAATACCTATGAAATTTCAACTTAAGCATAACCCACTGATCATTACCATTGTTGCAACCTAGAACCAATATGAATTTGTAAAGTGCATCCATTGATATGACATATCCTTTGTGCATACTATGAATTTATAACAAGATCTTTGCATATGTATGAAAACCTTCCATATATATGGTTTATAAAACATTTTTTTACCTATCATACCTTGTCTTTATTGCATGTATATCAAATTGTATAGTTTATATGTCTTGAACTCATGAGCACAAAAAACAATTCTAACTTATTTTGTGCATGTAATCATAGGAATAGGGAATAACATTTCACAAGAACCTTGTCACAGAAAAGATAAATAATGAAGAGAATCAATTATCACTGTCATGCACCAAATTGAAGTGCAACAACCCATATCATCATCCGATCATGCCAATAATCACACACAACATAACTTTGAAGCTTCATCATAATACCATTGATAATCAAATATGTAAGTGTGCTAAGGAAAATGATTGAAAATAATCGTTTATGTGTTTTATTCCAGGGGACCCCACCTACTAATACTATATAATAAATATAGAGATAAACCTTACAATTATTTGTAGGCTTTTAATAATAGGTGACGAGATTTTGAGTCAACAACCCAAATATTCAAACTTGGGAGCCCCAAAAGAACATTTGGAGCACTTCACAAATAATTGGTTATCTCAAGAGTTGCAAACACTTATAAACATTATCTATGTGTGATTCTCATGATTTACTATAAATCAAGATATCATCAAAGAAGACCAGCACAAAATTGCATAGGAAAGGTTTGAAAATATTGTTCACGAAGCTCTGGAAAGTGGATGGAGCATTACAAAGATCAAAAGGCATCACTAGAAACTCATAATGACCTTTGTTTTTCCTTAAGGTTATATTAGGGATGTCTGTCTCTTTCATGATGATTCGGTGGTACCATAAATGTAGATCAATATTAGTGAAAATGATTTCTCCATGAAGTTCATTCAGGATATTATTAATAACTCGGATGGGAAATGTTTCCTTGATATTGAACTTATTGAGAGCCCAAAAATCAGCACACATGCACCAAGTGACTTCCTTCTTTTACACCATGAATAATGGTGATGATTAAGGTCTTTTACTAAGATGCATGACCTCTTCCTCCAGTTATTCCTAGATTATAATTTATGTTTCATTATTTTATGCAAAATGGTGTCGATAAGGATGTGAATTTGGTGGTTGACTTCCTGGAATCATCATAATTCTATGCCATTCTCTCTTCGATAATGGGATAACCCTTTGGTGTCTCAAATACTTGATGATGTTTTTTGTGGACTAGTTGTAAGTTTGGGTGGATTTCTTGTGTTGTATTATCCATAACCAGTGTGGCATTAAATTTGGAAATAATTCCAGAGTGGCATTTTTTTAATAAATTCTCCATACAATGAGAGGTGACTATTTCAAGAGAGCCTACCTGAATCCCTCAAAGGGCGTGTACATGACCATATTTAGTGAAACTCATATAGATTTATTTGAAATCCACAGTGACTTATCCCAATGTGCATAGCCATTTTCCCAACAATACTATATCACAACCACCCATATCAATGGAAAATATATGGGTTTTGAGCTAATAGTCTCCCATATGGATTTTTAAATTTTCACATTTGTCCCCACATTTCATCATACCTTTATTGGCGATCGCAATTTGAAAGTTGTGCATTGGGTGTACAAAACAATGGATTTCTTCTTCCACTCTCTTGTGAATGAATTGTGAGTGCCGCCACTGTCAATTAGGACTATGAGTTTCTAATGCTTGATGTATTCCTTTAGTTTCAATGTTTTTGTAGTTGGAATGCCTGATAATGCATGCAAGGAGATGAGTGGTTCTTCATGAGGGAATGGAGGTTTGATATCCCCCTGATTTTTAGTGTTGGTGTATTCAACCTATAAATTTGGTGTATCTTCAATAATTATTTCTTCTATCAGGATCTAAGTGGTCATATCAATTTGGAAAAAATGTTGTTCTTTACACCAATCACATGAAGAATATTTTTCATCACAATTATAACAGAGTCCACATATTTGTCAATCTACCATTTCTGCTAGAGACAACATTTGTACTTTCAAGGGATGAGTAGGAGTTATGCTTATGGAATTACTATGGGGAATATGACTACATGGAATGAAGGATGTTTTTTTTGTTTTCACGTCGAGCACCATCTCTGCTTTTTACGGGGCCCTCTAAGTCATCGCCAACCATGTAGCAAGACCCTACATTCTGACTTGTGCTCAAATATCCTCCTTGAGGCCACTAATGAAACATTATTTATAGAAAGAATCTACCTAAGTTCTATATATAGATATCTAATTGTTCAAAGGCTTCCATAAAGTTTATGACTGAGCATTTTTGGAATAACTTGGTAAGTTTTCCCAAATAGTGAGTATCTCTCTCGAAATGTGCATGGATATCTTTAACAAACTAACTCTAAGAAATGTATCATGCATATGATTTTTTATGCCATTCCCACCATTGTCATCGTTCCATATCTAAATACATAATCCCTACCCTAAGTTTCATCATGTCATTGGTAATTCCCTAGATGGAAAAGTAATCTTCTATCTGGTGGTGACCCATCCTGATGAGTCAGAACCATCAAAATTATTTAGGTCCACCTTAGGAGAATGGTAGCATATGTTATTATTCATTGATTTGTTTTTTATAGACCCAAAGAAGTTTGTGTGTGTCTAAATAGTCTGGATTTAGAAGTTCCTTCCTAGTGTGGCTCAATGTGTTGTGTGGTCTAGGGTTCTTCTTCTGACACGCCTCTATCTATATGAGGCACCAAATTAATAGCCAATATTTATTCCAAGTTTCCTAAATTCTCATCCAACTTCTTATCCAAATTATCTTATTTTTCATCCAAATTCTTATCCAACTTTTGAAACTGATTTCCAAGGTTGTTTAACCTATCATAACTGCAATGGGTTGTCATATTGTCTGGGGATATGGTATGAGGTGGTTTATAGGTATCCACCATGGGTGAGCTTACTGAAAAAGGTTACAGAGTCATGTGAACAAGGGAGTGTAAGTGACATATCTCTTTGATATACATGTGGGGTCCAAAAGTAATACTCAACTCAATATCTAGTAGCAGTAACTAAAGAGGTTCAACTATGCCCTTAGTTGTACTACTCGACTACCTAGGTACTAGCGAGTGATCTCCCTGATTGATGCTCTTAGTTTACAATAGCAACAAAATGTTCGATTAATTTATCTAAAGGTCAATTAGTTTATCTAAATAAAGTTTCAGGTATACCTAGGTGACTTCCTAAATACTATAAGGTACATGGAAGTGAGATTCCATATACAGTTATTTCCCAATGTGGTACTACTCAAAGGGTTTCCAACAATGTGATTCCACTTGTATTTCTTGTATGTATTTCTTCCCTGAATATCATTTTACCTACTAAAAAACATATCATTATGTTATTTAAAGACGTTGAAGCATGTCTGTATAAAAAATTTAAAATTTTGGGAGCTTGTTAACCCAATAAAAAACTCTTAAAATTACCCACAAATAACTTGTTCATGGTAGATTTTGAGGCCAAAAATATAAAATGATCACAACTTATACTATACTTTTTGGATTACCTATTTTGACCCCAATTCTGAAATGGCCAAATTCTTTGGATCTATTAGCATTGGTTTGACTAAACCTTGTGCACTCTATCAAAAGATATCCAATATGCGAAATTTGTGGCCATCCCAGAATAACAAAAAAATAACCTAAAAAATGTTGATTTTAAATCAATGATAGCTCCACTTCCTGGACTCCATTTTGAATGATTTTGATTTTTGAAATTGTGAATTTTTTTAAATGAATTCATATCTTGGGCTAGATTCTCAAAATTCTGCAAACAAGTTTTAGAAATCAACCTAAATTTTTTCATCCTCGTTTTTCCATAAAAAATTAGTAAAAAGAAAAATTGTCTCCCACTTTGTGCCCTGAAATTATCTCACTGTGTGCCTAAGAAAGAGCTCTGATACCACTTCTAGTGTGATTAAACCCCCCCAAAAAAGATAAATCACATAAAATGTAGTGTAAACCATAAGATAAAAGATAGATTAACCCTAAGAAAGATCTTTTTGATAATAAAAAAATAGAGAACTATGTTCACTGGCCTTCAAGGGGAAAACCTCCAAGAGAAATGCTCCAAATACACTAAACATTCTAGACAAATAATTACATAACCTTATACTCAATCTATAATTATCCTTAGAGAATATTAACTACCTATGGGCCCCTTATAATGAGGGATGACTAGCTAAATTGGGCCTTGTTAATAAAAAATGACCCTTTTTACAATGAGTGACTATTAACTAACTATTTAATGGGTATTATTCAAGGTGACCTCCTACATCAATAAAGTATCTAAGTAAGGGGTTTAGGGTAGGACCCTAACATAAGAATCATTTGTTGCCTGAAACCCTCATTACTCAACAACAATAAGGGTTTTAGGGTAAAATGATGCATGCCATAATGAGTATGTTCCAACAACTCTTCACCCATCAACAATATGCCCAATCGCAATTTAAACATCAACCCACTATTCACTAGGTGATTCCCATCACTTAGTAGACGTTCAATGTAATACCTTATCTTTGACCTTTAAAATGTGTTGGACAAGATTGTGTAAACAATGTTAACATGTGGTTATTTGAATGGACTTAAGCCAAGTAAGTTGAGTTATGGCAACCGTGAGTTGTGAATACGAAAATGTGTTTTGTAAATATTCCTAACATAAATCTCAAGAAAAAGCCTAGTTGGAAAGTGGTCATGAGTTTGAGTTGCAGAATTGATTATGGTGTTATATTGTGTTCCTAAGGCATAACCATGTAGATGTCTCATTATGGTGTGGTTTATTTTATTATCAAAGAGGATAAACAAAGGAATAAACATAACATAATATAAAAACCAACAAAATAAGAAACATAATAAAATATAAACACCACTAAAAATATTTCTAAAAAACACAAGGAGACTATGAACTTACAAGGGGGAAGAGGAAAGGGGTCCATTGGGAAATAAAACCATTAAAATAATGACATCATGTGTTCTTTGGATAACCCCATACTATTTTTAACATGCAATGTTTATAATATTTCTATCTTTTTCCATTTTCCTAATGAGGAATCTTATCTACTTTTTATTGTATGCATGTCAAAAGGAAATCTATCACCTTCTTGGGAGGGAACATATGCCCCATCCAAAATAAGGTATAATATTCATGTTTTTCCTCTTGGAATTTTATTCTCCCATTATGCAAGGAAAATGACATTCTTATCCTATGTCTACAACCCTTCTTGATGAATGAAACCTGAACCTAGAAACCATGAGTTTGAGAGATCACTTAATCTTGTATAAATTAAGATGGTTTGATGGAAGAAGTAAGAGGGAGATGGAACAATCTTGGTTATGAACCCATGGTTCTAGAGTGAGAAAAGAGGTTGGGGCATATAGAATCCATTTAACCACATTCATTTGTATATTTCTTAATGAAATCTAAGATAAATACTACCATATCGGGGTTTTCTGATAAAACATTAATAGTTGGACTCTTATTTTCTACACTAGAACACATGATAGGATGAATTTCCTGAGGGATTGTGTAGCAAAGAAAGGAAATGCCTAAGTTTTTTTTTTGATTAGTTGAGAGTAAGAAATATGTCACTTAGTGAAGGCTAGTGATATTCCCAAAGTACCATTTAGTGATAAAATTGGCTTAGCATAGAGCTTTGTGTATTGGAACGAGTGAGAAATGCAATTCAATATCCTTTCTTAACCCTTGTGGCCTCATAGTCTAACTTGGGTGTGGCATCTAGAGAAGATAAATTTGGATTGGATGTAAATATCTCCTCTACAATTGATTTGGTCAAAAAATGTTTGAGAAAAGATAAGTGTTTGGCTATATTTTTGAAAGCATTATATCTATTAGTAATTCCATGAATTTATGTAGCTTATTTGAATTCTATTAATGGAATAGATAGATGATGGAAAATAATGTCAATAAAATATTGCAATATTTTTTGTGGTTATTTATAATGTATTATGTTTATGCATGTTTTTTTTTTTTTAAAAACTGGGAGATTTGAATTATCAAAAAAGGGAGCGGCCGAAACCGCTAAGGGGTTACAAAGTATTTCAAACTTTGGGCCAATATAGGGCCTCAATTGATCCACTACTACATGCTATGAATGACTGATTCGAAAACTCAAATGAAAACTTCACAAAGAACAAACTTACTGAATATACTCGGAAAAAGACTCTGAGGATAAAATTGAAGATACATTGCATCTAACTTA
>JASDQU010360210.1:0-11807 GCA_032191745.1 Picea mariana | reverse complement strand
TTCCCTTGAACAATAACTATTGATTATTTCTCATATATTGTGCATGGTGTATTGTGGTGTATTGGTGTAACTCTTATACTATTGTTCATTTCTCATTGGATATAGTTGAATGGATTAAGTATAAGTTGAAAAAGGTTTTAAATTGTACTTGATACTGATTCACCCCCCTCTTAGTATCAACAGAATAAACCTCGAGTTTATATTCCATTACATCTTCCATTTATTCATGGTTGGAACAAGCTCACCAAGAATGGAAAAATGACAATACTACTACAAAGAAAATATGATACATAAAGGAAGGGAGTAACTTTATTGAGCATTGGGAGTGGAAGAGAGATATCCTTTGGTACAATGGTAGAATATTTTTATTCCCTCCATGAAAGTTGAAGCAACAAATATTAAGGGAGTCTCATGGCTCTCCAATGGAAGGACTTTTAGGGTTCCTTAAAACATATCAATGGATCAAAAAATATTTTTGGGGGGAAGGAATGAAGAAAGATATTCAAAAATTTGTACGAGAATAATAGGTTTTCCAAAGAAATAAAGGAGAGAGTAAAATCTCTAGGTTTACTTCAGCCTTTACACATACCTAATCAAATATGGGAAGAGATATCAATGGATTTCTTTACAAATTTACCGAAATTATAAGATAAGGATGTGATTTTTGTGGTAATGGATAGACTCATAAAATATGCACGTTTTTGTGGAATTCAAAGTACATATACAACAAGTCAAGTGGTAGAGGTGTTGATGAAGGAAATGCATAGACTTCATGGATTTCCTAAAGTAATAGTAAGTGACAAAGATCCAAATTCACAAGAAATTTTTGGAAATATTTATGGAAGATGAATGGAACAACACTTACCGTGAATTCATCATATCATCCACAAACCGATGATCAAACAAAAATAGTTAAAAAACATTTAGAGGGTTTTCTATGTTATTATTCTTTAGACAAGAAATCCCAATAGGTGAAGTGGATTCCCTTAGAAGAATGGTGGTATAACACCATCTATCACACATCTACTAAGATGTCCCTGTTTAAATCCATTTATAGATATTCGGATACTAGTATCTCATACTTTTTGCAATACAAGTCTAAAGTGTAGACATTAGAGACACATATGGAGATGACTAAAGAAACTTTAACAATTCTTAAGGAAAACCTTCAAATGACACGAAACAAGATGAAACAACAATTAGATCAACATTGAAGTGAAAGAGAATCTGAGGGTGATTGGTTATTTTCGAGACTACAACCTTATAATAAATCTACTCTCAAACAAAAGAAGAATAAGAAATTAGCTCCAAAATTTTATGGACCCTAAAATTTTATTCACAATATTAGACAAGTGGCATATGAGTTAGATTTTCCTTCCTCTCGCATTCATAAGGTTTTTCATGTATCTTTCCTAAAAAGGGTTTTCGGACAAACTATGCAAGTGTAGACATAACTTCCAGAATTAGATGAAGAAGGGAAATTGGTTCCCGAACCAGAAAAATTTATAGATCAACGTTTTATATCTATTTGGAATAGACCCATTATGGAGTACTTAATTAAGTGGAAAAGTATTCATCCAGAAGAAGTTGTATGGAAAAATGAGCAGATCATGAAGAAACACCCTCAACTACAAGCTTTGAGGGAAAATATTTTTTAAAAGAGAGGGACTATGTTAAGATCATATGTTAAGGCCCTTAACACTCATTCACTATTAGTTTATCAGTTATGGTTGGGTTGGTTTAAGGTAAGTTAGATGATTCTCAATTTATCTCTTATTTATAATAAAAGAGATTTATTTGTATAGGAATCTCATTTTATCTTGTGCATTTCATATGTTGTGAAAGGAGATTTCCCCCTCGAAGTGGATTATTTGTTGGTTATTTTTTGTAGTTTGGTTCATAACTATATACATAGTAGCCAATAACTAATCCTATTAATTTTCCACATACCAACTTGATTTGAATATCAATATTGACACCCATTAAACCAATGCACAATAATTCTCATGGATATCCTTGGCCTCAAAGTGGGGAGTTTTGCACCAAGTGAATGTTTTAAGCACTAAGCAATCTTCTCGAGGCCCTAAACATGTTCATTGGATGAAAATTGGGCCTTAGGCCATAAACGAGGCTTGTACATATCCAAAGAAAATGGCACTACATCCAACCACCACACATGACATCTTAATGGTGATTTTATAATCATCTAGGAACAATAATGATGTTAAGAGGCCCCTTTCATGGTCCATGATTTTTAATAGAACCATTAGGGCCTAATTCAGTGGCTCCTACTACAAAAAAAATTCATCCAAGGTACATCAATCACTAAATTTATTCATGTATTCCACTCATAGATAAAAAAAAATTCCCTCTATAGAGCCTTTGTGGTGGTTTAAAATATCATGCTTCCCCATGAGATATAGAAAAGCTAGTGGGGCCTAGATCCTTGGTTTTTGCATTGAAAAATCCCATGATCCCATGAGACCCATCCATTCTACACCAAATGTCAAAATTTTGCATGTATACCATTTATAAGACAATAATTCCCTCTATAATGCATTTAAGGTGGTATTGGGTTGTGTGCATGAGCCATGAGTCCTATAGGAAACTATTATGACCTATGTCTCTAGGTTGTAGTATTAAAATGTAGCCTACACCACTAGATCCATCCTTTCCACATGAAATTTAAAACTCCTAATCATAGGTGAAAAGTTATATCTTCACATGAACTCTATGTAGGTTTGGGGACCTATGTTTTATGAATCATAGAAGAAACTTTTAGGGATTATGTTCCTAATTTATGTACATAAACAATATCTTGGAACATAAGACCTATTACCTCTTAGGATCTAAGTCTCTAATTTTCATACATAAACCATGACCTAAACTACGTGACCCATCAATGTTATGCCAAACATGAAAATTATTCTCAACTTGAACTTGTAGGCCAACAATCCCATTTATAGGGCCTTTGTGTTGTTTCCAAGACTCGTGCATGTCCTATGAATCCTAGATGTAATTATTTGAGCCTAAGTTCCTAGGTTCTCATCACCAAACCATAAGTCTAGAGTCAAGACCCATATATACTCCACTAAGGTGCACCCACATTTTTATTTGTATGTACTGAATATTGAAGAACATGGGAAGAATGGAATCTCCACCATCAACAATTCTTACCCCGTACAACTACTTTGAATGGAAGCAAAAGATAGAAATTTTTCTCAGAGGTAGAGGATTGTACAGGTTGACCATGGGTACGAAAACAAAACCCACATCAACCATTGAAAAATAAAAACATCTCAATAGAATGGACGAGGCTTACGGATCCCTCTGCATACACATGCCCCATGAGTTGGTGTTTCATGTATAAACTTGTAAAACTCCAAATGATATCCGAATCACCATGGAAGGAGTCTTTGGAAAATAATATGAGATGACATGCCACTTTCTTGAGGTCAAATTACTTGCATTGGATTCAAAAAGATTTGAAAACATCTAGGATTTATCCACAAGGTACAAGGATTTGTTGTTGCAACTCAAGGCTTGTAGGGTTGATAAATCAAAGGAGAAAAAGTGAATGGTTCTCACCATTTTGTCAAAACTTGGTCCAGATTATTCAGTTTTTATTTCTACTTTCCACACTTAGAGGTTGACTGTAGGAGCATCCTAGACTATGCCCTATTTGGATACCTTCATTGATGCCATCATTCAGGAGCATGACAAACTCATCAATATGTGTGTGATAAAAAACTCCAAAGCTCATGCACTTGCTACACATGATGACAACAGTTCTCAACATCATAAATCCAAAAAGAAAGGAAAAGAAAAGGCCCATCCGGAAAAAAATAAGGAATGGTACTCCAAACCCTTAATTGAGTCCTCAGGATCCAAAAGTGGAAAAGGGAATAAAGAACATAAGTTTATCTACTGCAATTGAGGATTCCATCCAAAATCTACATGCATGAAGAATCAAATACACCTTATGAATCAGATTCTCCAAAAGAATAACCTTGGGGATAAAATTCTCGAGGATTCCAAGAAGAAGCCGGAATATCATGCTCCCAAAGGTAATCATCATGCATTAGTTGTTTTTCACTCTTCACCTAATGCCTGGATCATCGATTCAGGAGCATCCCTCCATATGGCTGCCACACATGATATCTTATCTTCTTTGATTGCATCCAATGGTCCTCCTATCCTCATGTGGGATGACTCTCCAATCGAGGTCACTGGAAAAGGGAGAGTGGAACTAGATCATGGAAGTTTTGAGAATGTTCTACATGTTCCAAAAATTTATGTGAATAATCTCTCGGTGTATCAAATTACACACTCAATCTCAGGAAAAAAGGTGGAGTTTACACAAGAATCTGTGTCCATATTCGACATGCAATATAACTCCAAGGTTTCTATCAGGGAGGTAAATCATCAATCACGGTTATACACTTTTTCTAAGTTTATTGAACCTGATTCCTCTATACTACTTACGCATGTTGATGATAGTAGTAGATTATGGAATTAGAGGTTTGGTCACTTGAATTTCAAGTACATGCAATAACTTAGCAAGAAAGGGATGGTCATCGGATAACCTTGTCCATTTTTCTGAAGGGGTTTGTGAAGGATGCATCCTTGGTAAGCACCCTCAAGAGAAGGTTGAGAAGGGGAAGGCTCACAAGGCTTCCTCACCATTGGATCTAATTCATAGTGATCTCATGGTTCCATTCCCGCATCCATCCATTGGTAAGTCAAGGTACGTTCTTACATTTTATGATGATTACTCACATTATACTTGGGTATTTTTTCTCAGACAGAAGTCAGAGGTCTTTGAGTCCCTAAAAGAGTTCAAAGCACTTGTTGAGACTCGGTTAGGAAGAAAGATCAAAACTCTCCATATAGATAATGGGTGGGAGTATGTCAACAAAGATGTTCATAACCTTTGTCTTGAGTCTGGGATACAGTTGCAACACATAGTACCATATACTCCGTAGTAGAACGATGTTGTTGATCTAAAAAAAAGATCTCTCAAGGAGATGGCCTCTTGCATGTTGCATGCAAGACATTTCCTCATAAGATTTGGGATGAGGCACTTAAATATGCTAACTACATCCATAAAAGACCCCTCATATATCTTCCAAGAATCAAAATCCTTCCGAGGCTTTGACCAGCAACAAACCGGATGTCACCCACTTTCGTGTCTTCGGCTCACGTGCATGGGCCCCAATTCCCTCTGAAAAGAGGAAAGCACTAGATCCACATAGTATTGCATGTATCTTTGTTGGATACTTAGATGGTGTAAAGGGATATAGAATTATTGATCCCTCTATGGATCATCTTGTCATTGAGCATAGTGTTCAATTCGAGGAAAGTGTCTCACATGCTCCACAAGAGCTGCATGCAGATGCTTTTGTCCTTCCACCAATTCGAGATTACGAGTTTGCACATTCAGAATCTAATTCAAATTTGAGTTATGATATAGAGTCAGAGGATTCAGAACATGTAGATTCATAGTCAATACAAGCAGATGAATATCCATTGGAGAGGCCCAAGTGGGCACAAACCACTCTTTAGGATGCACGAGATCTTGTTGGGGATCAAGTTGATCTTAGAAGGAATCGATCTCAATTTGAGGAGCCTCCTTGTGTACTCTCAACCACTGAGCCCACATTTCCTATGCATTATTATGTGGCTCATTCTTCAAACCCGCAGACCTATGGCGAGGCTACAGGGAATCCCTTTTGGGAAACAACCATGCAGGAGGAGTACACCTCCCTCCTTGAGAACCAGAATTGGGATTTGGTTCTTCTTCCTTCAACAAGGAATCTTTTTAGATGTATATGGATCTACAGGAATAAGAGCACAATGGATGGACAGGTTAGCAGATACAAGGGAAGAATAGTTTCCAAAGGTTTTCAACAAGTTCATGGCATAGAACATGATGAGACATTCACTCCAGTACCGAATATGGATTCCATTCGTCTGGCCCTTTCTATTGTGGAAGCCAGAGGATGGGAAGTCCATCATATGGATGTGAAGAATGCATTTCTTCATGGAGATATAATAGAGGATATTTACATGGAGCATCCACCTGGCTTCATACATGCTTCATATTTGGTTTGTAGGCTCAAGAAGTCTCTCTATGGCATCAAGCAGGCGTCGAGAGCATCGTATGCCAAGATGGACTCCTACCTGTTGTCCCATAATTTTGTGAGATTAAAATCTGATCCAAATGTCTACATTCTTAGGACTATTGATTCTAGTTCTTTATGTGGATGATCTTTTGATCACTGGCTCCTTGAGTTCATCGATTTCTACAGTGAAGCGGATTCTTCATGATAGGTTCTTGATGACAGACATGGGTCCACTCCATTACTTCCTTGGCCTTGAGATTAGTTAGTATGCTTCAAGCATCAAGATATCTCAATCCAAGTATGCTCAGTATCTCATGGAGAGATTCCACATGATAGACTCCAATTCTACCCCTACTGCCTTCCTATCTAGGGTGAAACTTGAGGATGGCAGGGACACTCCAATAGTTGACAACACTCTGTACAGACAACTTGTGGGGATTTTTTTGTATCTCTCCCACTCCCAACCAAACCTATCATATGCAGTGGGAGAAGTCTTTAGGTACATGCAGGAGCCTCATGAGTTACACTAGAAGGATGCAAAACATATCCTTTGGTACGTTCGGGATGCCATTAGTTATAGGATCCACTATGCAACAAGTTGCAAGTTGGATCTCATACAATTCATAGATTTTGACTTGGAAGGCGACAAAACTGATCGCAAGTCCACATCTGGATACAATCTCAGTTTGGGTTCAGGGCCTATCTGTTAGTTGAGAAACAATTATTCTTATGTTGCTCTATCTTCATCCGAGGACGAGTATAGAGGAGTAGTTAACACTACCATCCAATCATTTTGCTACAAAACTTCCTTACAAAGTTGGGCATCCAATTCCACAGACCGACTGTCATTTGGTGTGACAACCAGAGTACTCTCAAGTTTTCTAGAGACCTAGTGTAGTGATAGCAGAAAAATCATATCGATATCCATATGCACTACATCAGAGATCTAGTCCACGAGAGGGTCATCAACCTGCAGTTATGTCCTTCCTCTGAACAGATTGTTGACATCTTCTCCAAGACTTTCACTAAGAAAAAGTTTCACTCTCTACGTGATCGTCTTGGAGTGAAGGACACAATTGCTTAGCAACTGTCTTTTCTTCTTTTGATGCATTGTACCTTGAGAGGGGGTTTTCCCATGAATTTTTCCCTCTTTCCTCTCTTTAATTCTGGTGTTCATTAGTTTCATTGTTCAGGGGTACCTAACATTGCCTTAGTTTCCAGGACCCATTCTTCATTACCCCATAGTAGTGTTCAGGGAGGGTGATGGAGATATTACACACACCTAGGATATTTTTCCTTATTTTCCTATGTTTGTTAGTCATTATTGAGGGTCTCCTATTTTTTAGGAACCTCTCCTACATTCTAAGAGAACATTCTCTTCAATTTAGAGTGAGTTACACTTAGTTAGACTAGTGGAAGTCACTCATGCATGGAAACCTTGGTTTTATCACCAACAGTTGCATGTGTTTCTCTCACTTCCACATGTATGACTCAATGAACTGAAGACTAGTACATGACTAGTTAACTAGGACTAGGTGGAAGTTAACTCTGGTAACCGCATGTGTGTGTCCAGATCTCTCTAGACCACCACTATGACATATTGTCTTCTCTTCTAGTGCACATTATTTGAGTTATACAGAGTATATCATGTGTAAATTATTATTCATTCATTTGGTTACTACATTTTCTCATTCTTTTATCTCCAAGTTTCTCTTGTCTTCTCTATTTTGCAAGTTGTGTTTGTTCTTCTGCTAGCTAGATATCTTGTGCAAGTACTCACCACATTCTATACTCATATGTCATTTTCAAGCTAAATATTCCATTTATATGTCCTTTATGATGATTTAGGGCCATGTGCATGACTCATGATCCCTAAAAGTAAATGTTAGGAACTAATTCATATGTTTTATCCTTGAACATGCTCTAGGAAATTACACCCATCCATAGAAAGTTGAAATGACTATAGCATGTGCACCATGTATCTAAATATTATTTCCCTCATTCCATTCAAATCCATAGGGAATCAAGGAAGTGTGAGGTGCCCTACTTGCTAAAGACACAGGTCCAAGGCACATCCAACATATTTGATGTTGTTGACACTATACAATGTTGATATATCATTCATGACATACCAGACATAAGGGAATAAAGACACTCTCTAAACAACGAATTGCATATCTAATCATTGTCGAAGGGTAAATAAAGAATAGGTTTTTTTCTCAATAAGACACTCCTACAATGATCTCGACACCACCATATTTATCATCTTTGACTTCCTGACCACCATTAACATGGATTTAGTCATTTCCATCTTTGGTTCGATACACATTGCGATAGTCAAAAAATTTAATGTACTGTGGATTTACACCACACCAAAATATCATTTCAATATCACATCAAAAACATCTAACAATTGTCTCAATTTTCCATTTCAAGTTATTAAGAATGCATGTGTGTTTCTATAAGACAAGAACATGCATGCATTATGAAAGAACCTAAAATAATTTTATCTAAACATGTACATGTTTTGGTGAACTTGAATGCATACACATTGTTTTAACGTAACCTACATGTCAAGTGACATACTAGGCCTAGGACTCCTCGAACCTAGATTTTACAAACGTATTTGTGTTTCTAGATTTTCAGAACATAAATAGATTTTTTAAATGTTGAATTGCACGTGAAAGGTCCACTAACTCTATGCACTCAATCATTATAATAACATATATTTTCATAGAATACACTATATAAATATATAAATATGACTTCAATGAAATTGATCGAAAAAATAACAAACTTTCAAATATATTAAAAATTATATATAACTCTTAAAATATTTAGCATTAACACAATTAATTTTGGTCATTAGCCAATAAACTTAATAAGTGAAATTACTTTGTTAAATATAAAACACCATTAATAATTAATAATGTGCAAAACATTAACATTAAATTTACATGATAATTTACATGTTAATCTATTAATAATACCAAGTGAATGCATCATTGAATAAAAAGTATTGATAACATATTCATTTAACAAATTTCACAGAATCTGATTAAATGCAAAGAAGAACATAAATATATCATAACAATTTTATTACAAGAAACGCCATTGATAATGTGCAAAATATTAGCACTAAATTTGCATGATAATGTAAATGTTAATCTATTAATAATACGAAGTGAATGCGTCATTGAATAAAAAGTATTGATAACATGTTCATTTAACACATTTCACAGATTTTATCAAATGCAAAGAAGAACATAAATATATCATAACAATTTTATTACAAGTTCTGGTCTAATCGATCGATGAATGTCTATCATGATCCAAAGTTGGATCAATTAATGTATTAACCAAATTATGGTGTGCATAATAACACATGAGCGAGTTGTAAGGTTTTCGATGCCAAGATATAAAAAAAAAAAAATGTGATTGTGTTTTAAGGTATATATATATATATATATATATATGAGTTTTAAAATCTAAGTTTTATATATTAAATTAACGTTAGATATTTTTTATTATTATATAATTTATTTTTTTTAGTTTTATTGATGATTAAATGGATCTTGAGTATTTAATGAATATTAGTGATTAATTAAAAATAGGTGAGTAACCCAAAACCTAAAAATATTTGACAATAGTTTATCCAAACTTTATCAAATTATTTCAAATAAACAAATTTTCTCATTTAAATATTAAATATTATAAATTTTTCATATTTTGAAAAGAAAAATATAATTAATATATTGTTATTGTTGCCTTGAAACTTTTGAACGATTTAAGCTCATTTCTTTGTGAAACTATCTCTATAAGATCATTTGTAAGGTGATAGTAGTAAGACTTAAATCACTTCTCTCCATTTTCATTTCAGTAGAATAATTTGGGTTCCTGGAGGGCACGTAGATTCCTGAAGCCATTGGTACATCACACGAAGGACTTCATTCTACCAATATTTTGAATGATCCATATGTTGTTGTCAAACTTGATATGTCTAAGGAATATGGTAGTGTCTCTTGGATCTATCCAAGATTACTGTGAATTCATATTGGTTTTCCTCTCCCTATTATAGTCAAGTGGATTATGGAATGTGTAATTTTGTCATCTTTGCAGTTTTAATTAACGGTGTTTTCTATCGTTTTTTGGGGTCTTCTAGGGGGTTGATACAAGGCTATCCTCTATCTTTCTATCTTTTTCTTCTTGTGTAAGATGTTTTTGGAAAAGCTTTGGTTGATTCTAATAGGACGAGAATTGTGCAAGGTATAAGGGTTAGCAGGCAGGAGAGACTCACCCATCTTTTGTTTGTAGATGATGTTTTGATTTTTTATTTTGGTTCAGATTGAGAGCTCAATTCCTTTTTGGATATTCTCCTCCTTTTAAAAAATCCATAGGAATGGAATTCAATTAGATTAAATCTTCTCTTTATCCATATAATATCAATTATGGACTAGATGCAGTTTTTGCTACATATCTACCCTTCCAAACTTTAGACATCAATGCATTATCCGGATTATTTTCGGCACGAAATGAGAGCAAAGATATAATAAATAAATATACATAGATATATCAGATATAAAATAATATAACAAAAATATATCATAGATGCAACCATAAACAGAGAGACAGAGTAATACACAATTTCTATTAATGCGTGAAATGTACAAAACAATAGAAATACAGAGTGAAAGACTCGCTAGAATGGTGGCAACTTATCTCTAAGAAGAGATGTGAATGCTACTCACATTGGAAAGAACATGATTACAATGAGGCTCTAAAGACCTTTTTAACATAAATAAAAATCCTAAACCCTAACCCTAGAAGATGAAAAGCCAACAGTTTTGTGGAACCCGTTTTGGGTAGTTTGGTGTATCAATTTCCCGAGGATGTAACTTTGGAATACGATCTTCGTTTGGGGCGCATGATAGCTCGTTCGGAAGGTATCATCGAGGAGATTCATTTTTTGGGCTCAATAAGAGTCTTTGGCTATGATTGAGATGCTCAATCCCGAAAAAACTTCATTTAGGCCCTTAAAATGGCCCCGAAAGTTTAAGAACCGAAAAACTGCTAAAAATAGTAAACTGGCAGAAGATTGTTTTGAGCTAGTTGAAATAGGTGGGTGGCCATCAATATCCACCTAGATCAATCATCCCTCCTTAGGAATTGATGTTCTCCATTGCGTTGAGGGCCCAGGGGAGAGGGGAAAGCATTTGTTGAATCTGCATCTTGGTGAGTTGCTTGCCTTGCTGGAGAATTTACATTGCTTAGCTTGTTGAAGGTTGTCACAAACCTGTGGTTGGAAGGGTTGGACCTTTTTAACCAGTCTGGATAAATGATATGACTATGTGTAAAAGGAATCATTGTGCTTTGCTTCAATCTTGTCGACCTGCTTCTGCTGGATAGAAGGTGCTTGGACTAAGGCTGCAGCAGTTGCAGTGTTCTTATGTTCACGTTTTTAACAGACTGTGAAGAAGCTGAATTTTGTAGTATGATATATTACCTTGCGACACTATTTAGGTGGGAAAATAGTTGGAACTACCTCTGGTATCCTATAGAGATGACCCCCTAGAGTAACAATGACACTACGGGGTCGAGACTCATAAATAACATGGTGCTTCCACATATATGGCTAACCCAAAAGAACATCACAGAAATACAGTGGGGCAACATCACATAATA